>JAVSBS010018528.1:0-39632 GCA_033124195.1 Coracias cyanogaster | reverse complement strand
CTAGATTTATAGTTGAGCTGACATCACATGGTCTGGAATATCACTTTGGTCAGTTCAGGTCCGCTGTCCTGGTTGTGTCCCCTCCCAAGATCTTGCCCACCCCATCCCACTGGGGGGGGGCGAATGTTGGGAAGAGCCTTGGTGCTGTGCGAGCACTGCTCAGCAGTAGTTGCAACACGGGTGTGTTATCAACACCCTTCTAGCTCCCAGCACAAAACACTGCTACTATGTGGAAAACCAGCTCAGCCAGACCCACTACAGTCTCTTAAAAACAATGCCTGTGTCTTAAGCAACTAAATTATTTAAGTTTTAGAACCGAACAAATGTCCAAAGTGTAAATGAAAACTATGGGCTAACAAATAATAAAAATCTATTAATTATGAGCACTGTATACTGACAAAACAGATTTTTGAAACTGTTTTCTGCAATGTTGGGGTAATAATAATATCTGGTATGAACATTAGTCATATTTCATCAAGGGTCTTAGTGTTTCCAATTCTAATCTCAGACTGAACACAGTATTTCATCTGAAAAGGGTATTATACAATATCTTTTTGCCAGAAACGTGTGATTTATTTTTCTAATGTCAGAAAGGAAGCCAAGGAAAAAGCCAAAGAAAACCTCAGTTCTGACTCTGTTACCTAATTTTGCCAATTGAAGCATATCTCTGTGCAAACATTAAATTTTCTTTGATGATAACTTGGAGGTGCAAAGAATGTTGATTCAATATTTTGCTTCCTCACGGGCAATTGAGGCTCTATTTTGGCTCAATTAATTTATTATTTGTAACAGTTTGAAATACTCATATGACAGTATTTTACAGGTTCCAAATGGCAATGTGTGTATAGCCAAACTAAGAAAGGAAGGTATTTTTGAAAATTAGCTGTGTTTCACATAAGATATGTACCCTAATATATGTAGAAAGAAAAATATTAATAATGCAGAAAAACAGGATTGGATTACTATAGTATTCTGCATATTCATAACTAGACACCACACTAGACACCACAAATATAAAAAGCAGTCTCTGCACAATTACTTTTCATTTTATCAGGAAAAAAATGAAACATATACAATATTCAAATAAGTACTGTGGTGATTTTTAATAAATTAATTGCCTGCAGGAAGGGATATTTAACCTATAGCAGCAATAGACAGAAAAAAGCTGTTCTGTTATGGAATGAACACTCTGAGAAAGAGATGGAGCCAGACACCTCTCTTAGTCTGGTGTAAAAGAGATTGATAAAACCAGAAGTATGAACCCTGCCAATACGTTAAAGAACTGACCACAGTTCTGTTTTTTTCAAAGCAGGAAATATCATGTGGAGTATGGGAGAGGAATGAGCCCATCTAAAGATGGAGAACTCTGAAAGAAGGAAAGAACACATGTGGAGGAGAGAAATAAGTGAGATGAAACATTTATGAGCTTTGACATTTCAAAGAGATACACTTATATACTCCAGATAATTTGGAGATTTTTCTAAATAAATAAAAAATTACCATTATTTTCAGCTGGATTCTTCTAAAAAGACACATGATTTATTGAAAAGAAAAAAAAATATGTTCCCCAGAATATTTGAGAGCTGCAACTTTTCATGAAACTACATGTAAGGGCAATAAAATATTTAAATTCCAGTATTCTCCACACAACATCAAGACCAAAACATTAGAATGTCTCGATTTTGTGGCATAGATTTTAAATAACTCACAGCAAGTATTTGATATTCTATGTGAAAAAGGCACAGCATCAGATCAGTTGTGCTTTTATAATTTGAGAGATATTAACAATTCCATTGATATTTTTACTTAATGTCTTTGCAGTGCATGAAACCTTTCTTTATGGAAAGTCATCCTATATCTTATGCAAATAGCAAAAATGCTTCTTTCCCACTAGTAACAGGAATATACCTAAGAGAACCTAATAGATTTTTGTGAGTTACAAATTTCTGGCATAGTATTTAACCCGTTAGACTTTTTAATCTCTTATGTGTTTATAAGCACATTGGAGATGTTGAATAACATGTTAATTAATATTAAGTGTTGTAAGACCTACCATGACTGATGATTCTTTTCTTGTCCATGGAAGGCAGAGTTTTAAAAATCAAAACTTAAAGTGGATCATTCAATTCAAGGAAGGTTTGAGCTGATACGGAGGCCTTGATATGTGCTCTGATATGAAAAAAACACAATTGAGCAAGTATACACAATTTTCAGTGGCTCTAGGGGAGAAAAAAGGGCTTTTTTTCAGCTCTAAGCCACTGCTTACAGAAAAGAATGTAGAACACCATCTAGATTATGTTAACATTTTCTTACTTTTTAATATTTTTCTCGCTCAACTTTCTTACTTTTTAATATTTTTCTCGCTCAACTTGTGTGTGACATTATTTTTCAACCACAATTTTAACACATACAGAGGCAGTTGTGACAAGGTAACCTTAGTCTGGTATCCATAGGGGCTTTGTTTATTAATAAAGGCATTCCTTTTATTTGTGTACTTTTACTGAAGTTGAGAGCTAGTATAACGTAATCTAATAAGAGAACTCTGAGTCCTCAGATTTCCAGAAATTTCAGTGTAGACACCTCCAAAGATGCCAAAACAGCTTTAAATAATTGGAAATCAATATGATGGGTAATGTGGAATACACAACTTTTTAGTACTGAGGAGGTGATATTACTTCTCTGTCCTCCATAGTAACACATTAATTTGCAAAATTTTGCATGCCTTATCCACAAACATAACTATCATGGCTAGTAATAACAGTAATGCTGATCTTTCTTAAGTTAAACTAAGAAATAAGGAAGCATAGCTTGTAAAAATAGAACTTAAACTTTTAAACAGGTAATTTTATTCTGCACACCGCAATTACTCCTGTTGTCAGTAGGATGAGAATTTACTACCCCAGGAAGTCATAAAGACTCTGATGCATTTTTACACAACACAGCGTGGCCTGCATCTGAATGAGACTGTCCTTTCCCACAGCCTCCCCCTCCCCCTTACTACACTGTACCAGTGCTTACATCTGCGGCATATTATTCTGAGCCTTTAGCACAATGCAGAGCCAGGCTAAGTTACACACTAGCACTATTTATGGTTATTTCAAGGTTGGAACTATTTTCTACCAGTTTTAATCAAGAGGTTTTTTCATTACTTTAGAGAATACATTAAGAAGTGTTTTTGGCAGGACTGTTTTTCTTCAATGCCCAAATAGCCAATGGAGCAGATCAATGTTTTGCAGTGTTTCTTAAGAAGAATCTGACAAAGCTATGAAAAGGAAACTCACTTGCACCCAGAATCATGGTTACTCTTTCTGTGAGGGTGAAATAGGAGATGGTACACCATCAGTCAGAAGGGGAAGGGCAGCCTTATGCAGCATCAAACCAGGAATAATATAAATCATGCTGCTGAGAATCTTAATGCAATGGCTGAAATACTTGACAACAAGGGATATTCCAGAAGAAAATTTTATATATGCAGCTAAGGTATGCTAAGGGCTTGCAATCTTGCCATAGAATTCAATCCTGATGGTGGAGCAAGAATAAAAATTAAACTAACCACCTGATGTAACAACATAATGACAGTTCTGGGATGTCGATATTACATCCTAATGTTGAGGATTTGATGCAATCCATGGCTGCAGCTCTTCAATGGCACTACTTGCTGAGCTGTTTCTCAGGGTACCCGAGACACTGTTTTTGGTCCTGCAAAAAACCTGAGGACATGTATGTCTACTGGTAATCAATTTGGACCAGATTTCAGAATTAGCTTTATTAGCTATGGATGTCATGTCAGCTGACATGGGTATTTATTGACAGAGATTTTAGGCTTTTTTTAGGACTTACAGTCCATAAATTTTGTTACATGTGTACCAGCACTTAAAGAAAAAAGAAATTTTTCCCATTCCTAGTCCAGTATCCATTCTGTATCACCTCTCTGTAAGTTCTTGCATATGGGGAAGTTAAACTGACAGAAATAAAAACTTGAATTGAATTTTAAAATTTTCACACAGATGTACAGAAAGTGATTCTGTGAATACAAAATACAAACATCTATTTCCTTTCTTTCAGTGTCAGACGAATGCTACATATTGAACTTGTTTAGGATTCCTTGCTGTTCTGATAGACTGAACAGAGATTAGTGATTGATCCTTTTGAATCACCAATATAAAGAAATTTCCTGATAGGTTCCAAGAGATAAAGTCAGAGTGTTCTAGTATGATGCTTCATCAAAAGGAATTATAGATTAAACAAATAGTAACTCAGTCTTTTTTCTTTTTTTTCCTGTCCTTTTACTATAGAAATGTGTTTATTCAGTGAAAACTTGTCTTCTGCCTGTAGATTGCTTGCCATTTCTTGTAAACACTGTTTATTTTTTTTTTAATCTATAAAAGCACAAGTCAATCACGAGTTCACTAAAAATAGCAAGAAAACAGAAGGAAACTTCTTTTACAGATAACCCTTTTAAAATCAGCAGTGATATACAAGATAATTCAGAATATAGTAGTATTTGGAGTTAAAATCTTCTTGTTTAATCAAAGTTCCATGACGCTATCTAAAAGTGGATCCTGAAGATACCCTACATTCTGCCAACCACAGAGCTTCCTAAACCTCTCAAGCTGGTTGTGTTTTTAATTAATTTCTGGATATGTACCTTTGACTAGAATCTGAACAATCAGATTGGCCAAGTTTGCCTGGTCCAAATATAATTGATGTGTGGGAGTTAGAGGTGCCGGCTCTGCTTCATCAGAGACACTTCTATCTTTCTAGAGACCTGAAAACTCTTCCACTTCCTCTTACATAGACAGTGTTCATTCACACAGGAATACAGTTGCTCTTTCTCTGTTCTGTATGCTCCAGTTTCTGGAATACTTTGTACATTGTTTATACCTTCTATTATCTGTTATTTTTTTAATTGATGATATATGGTAAACTCATAGTGTACCACACAATCAATGTCCTTTTTCTGAGTGTATATGTTTTTTACATTATTCATCCTAAATGCTGATAATAGTGACCTAATATATATCCAGCCAGTCTACTTGAATGACATATTTCCTTCTGTAATCGTTATCTACCTCCATGAAGTAAAACATATTATATGACCGTGGTGTAGAGGTTCTATCTCAGTTCTACCTGAAAAAAAAACCCTCAAAACTTTGCAGATGTGCTTGTAATAATTTGTAGACGGTATTCAGTTTGGTATGATGTGCATATTGCATAGCATATACTGTGTTTTAGAAAGTAATGGCAGTAGTAAAAAACAAAACCAAAATCTTTTATGTACCTGCCAACCACAGAATATAAATAATCTGGTAAACAAAAATTTTATCTATACCATCTTTTTCCATTAGCAGGTTGCCATAATTTATATTATCTCTTTTAAAAACAATTTTCTTTGCAGTTTTTCATGAAACAAGGCAAGTTCCAGCATTGTTGATTCACTATTTACTGTGACAGGTTTTACCTCATTGATGTAATTTTCTCTTTGAAGCATATGAAGAAAAATTATCAAGAAGTAGCCATGAAGTCACCAGATAAGTGCAGACTAGTGTCCCAGTGTACTGAGGACCATCAAACTTTAATTGCACTACCTTAGCATTGAAAATTAAAAAGGGGCATGAATAACATCGAGCAAACTTGCAGCTTTTATTTAAACTCGTAATTCTGTGACTAATTTTGTACTGTCTTTTCAGATCACTTCACACAATTTTTCCCATTTTGCCAAGCCAGTAGATGGTAAGCTCAATTTTTTTCCCACGTTATCAGACTGATTCTTGAATGTCTTCAATTTACTGCACTAAGATAATATCCTGGCCATCACTTGTTATCACCTTATATTTGGATTTTATCTCAGCTTTCCAAAATATTAAAACAAGGTTTTGAAATCTAGTACCCATGGAACTCAGTGCATCCTGAATCATATATGATTTTAAACCAGCCACTAAGTTATTTGTTAAATGATTACAGATGATATATCAAATTTGTAGCCTCTAAAGAATAACAGTAAACTTCTTTGCTGATCAAAGAAAGTTACAAAACAGTGAGCAAATCTTAAAAAAAAGTTAAATATTGTCTCAGGTTTTCTGGGGTTTGCATATCCAAAAATTACAGAAAAAACCTGCATAGCATTGCCAGGGATTAAAGAAATTTGATATTATTGTTGCATACTGACTCAAAGAGGCCTCATTACCTATGAGGCCTTACATATACTGCATCTAGTGCATGCTGATTTCAAAAAAAAGGTATCGGTTTGAACTTATACTCATAGATGAAGGTTAGAATCAAACAAACATTTTTCTAAGTCAGAGAAAGGATGTTAATATGAGAAATGTTACACAGTGAGATCAGTCTGTGATTGCTTACAATCTTGTGCAGCTGAGTGTAAAGAAAGTAATGAGAGCTTTGTAAAGGCAGTAAAGATGTTGTGATAACTGTCTTTCCATTTCTTTGTCAGCAGCGATTCTTTAGACAGTTCATTGGAAAAAGATTTTGTATGCACTTAGCTAGTCTAAGTTGTTATCTGCTGTTCCTGCAGCATTTATTCTTGTGTAGCACCACAAATATATCTAAAATAGTTGTATTTTTGTTAGACTTGTGGTCACAAGTAGATTTACTTTGTTTTGTTTCATGTTTGTGAAGCCAATGATTTCTTAACAAAAATAATCAACTCTAGCAACTTTACAGAATCACAGAAAGGTAGGGACTGGAAAGGAGCCTCAGAGATCATCTAGTCCAACCTCTCCTGCTAAAGCAGATTCATCTAGAGAAGGTTACACAGGAATGCATCCAGGTGGGTTTTTAATATCTCCAGAGAAGGAGCCTCCACAACCTCTCTGGGCAGCCTGTTCCAGTGCTCTGTTACCCTTATAGTAAAGATGTTTTTCCTCATGTTCATATGGAACTTTCTGTGTTCCAGTTTGTGCCTGTAACTCATTGTCCTGTTGCTGGGCACCACTGAAAAGAGACTGGCCCCATCTTCTTGACACCTGCCCTTTAGATATTTATAAGCATTGTTAAGATCCCCTCTTGGTCTTCTCTTTTCCAGGCTAAACAATCTCACATCTCTCAGCCTTTCCTTGTCAGAGAGATGCTCCAGTCCTCCAATTTCTTTGCTGCCACCTCACAATATTCTCAGGAGCTCATGGTTACAAATTACAATACTGTTTCCAACTGTATTGTTTTTTCTGAAAGAGAAAAGTGAAGAAAAGAAGTTTTATATTTACATGGCTCACAGAAAATCACAATACAACTGAACAGATAAATTATTTTTTTTATGTTTTTATATAATCAGAGAATAATCCTAAAATATATACATGCACGCAAGCTACATAAATGTGCACACATGTACATATATATATATACCTAATAAACTTGTACAGTGGTATTCTTTACTGTGAGAAAATTTTCAGATTTAGTGAAATACATATCTGTGCAAATGAGGAAAATATGACTGAAATAGCTTGCTGTTATAAGCTTTGCACTCATCTGATGTCTTATCATTTACCAAACATTTAAATTAATAAAAGGTATATTAATTTTTTTATCCTTCCATTATATTTGTTATCATTTTCATAAAGCTGCAAGGAATGCCCATTTCAGAAGTTCTCTTGCAAAGTATAATAAATTATTTTACTTGTAGAAAGTCATGTTTTCTTCCTGCAATTTTTCTAGTTTCATGACTGTTATCTAAACCAATGAAGTTTTCTAAAAATCTGGTTGCAGACAACTAGTAAAATAATACACAGATTGTTATATTATTTAAAAAGTCACCAATGGCTCAAGAGAATATCATGTGTGAAAGCCAGCACTCCTGAACAAATACATAGATAACAATCCTGAAAAGCTGCAAAAAGATGTATTAACAGATTATTCTACTTGCAAAGCTTTACAGCTCTGCAAATCATATCACTACAGAGTACAGAATAATTTCACAACAGTACTGAATGCCATTAAAGAGCCTTCATTACTGGATTATTAGCCCATTAAAGCCATAAACACATCATTCTTGAATAATCACCATAATGATGAGCCACTGCCCTGAAACATAATGATGTGTATCTGCCCTGCAGCAATAATAAAATCACAAATTAATGTATAATAATATAACAAAGTAGTAAGTAGAGTTGACAACAATAAGTAAAAAGACTGGCATGCCTGTTTAGTATTCCCTAAAGCAATGAGAACAGTAGGTGAAGAATTTGTTTTAAATACACAGTATCTAAGTGAAGATATCAAGAAGCAAAACCTGCTCTGCCACCTCTTATGTCCAACCATGGAGGTACAACAAAGTTGTGCCTGTATGTTTGTATAATGAATCAGTTTATTCCATACTTTCTGGATTTTTCCCATTTAGAGATATAACTTGGAGACTCTCTGAATTGTTTCACCAAAAATTCTGGAAGCACAAGTTCTTAATTACCCAAGAGAACATACACTGCTGAGCCAGTAGTACTACACATTTTTATATATGTCTTCCAAAACACCTTCAAATTTAAGCTGAAAAACTTCCTTGTAGGAATGTAAGTAGCTTATTCAGTTCTTGTAATTTCTTCTCAAAGTGCCAACAGGGGTGCCAATTTATAGGAGTTAAGGTAGATTTTGTGATCTGTCTTGAGATCATTACTGTATTTCATATAGGTCACTCACCCACTGGTGGCTAGTAATACATTGCTGATAGAGAAACTTCAAATTGTTATGATCCATCTACCAAAGTCTCATTCTTCTCTGAAAAGAATTATTAAATCTTCCTTCTTTTCAGATAAAAATTGAATTCTACCCTGGAAGATACACTTCATCTGAAACGTAAGTTACTGTGGGAAGCAGTCCAGGTATATAATCAGATTGTCCCTGGAGCCCCCCAGGTCTGTCAGTCTATGAAGTTTAGCTAGTTATTAATGCTTTTTGCATTCGCACCCTTGTACACTGTGATAAGCTGCTTCTTAAAGAAGAGCTCTTCTTGCAGTTCTGAAGCACAGAGGATACCCCAAAACCACTTTTTATTGCTCCTGTTGTATTTGTAGAAGTGTAATTGCTGAGTGCAGTGCTTGCCTTTATAACAAAGTGGAATCCATTCACCCATTATCTTTGAACATATTGCATTTTCACTGTTAGGTTTTTTTTTCATTTCACCTCTCTTAAAATGAGGGAGAGGGGGCAGGTGAGGAGGGGTATCACTTCTAGATGATTTTTCTAAAAGAAATAGCCTGAGCCTGGAGGGGCAGGTTAAGTTCCTTTGATGATATTTCAGACTTCCATGCTTGTGTATACTTTCCACTTGCCTGGCTGTAACGTATTTAAGGAAATAGAGGAAGCAGAATTATTCTTCTGTTTGGAAGGCACTGCTACATTGACTACATGGAGGCTGAAGGGTCTTTCAGGACTTTGAAATCCATTGACTTGGCTCTTCACTTAGTGTAGAGTTTCCTACTTCTTCTTAATGAACTCTCTGAAAAAGAATAAAGGCACTTGCCCTCTTTTGTTTTTGACAAAGAGGGGTAAAATGGAAAAAGGATTTACATGGGTCAGGTAAGGGCAAGATGCTGTAGCTATGACCACACAAACTGTCAGTCTGTGAGTGCAGTGAGTACAATTAATAAGGCTTCAAAATTCTTAATTAAGGAAAGTTCTAATAGTTTCCATGGTTGGAGATGGAAACCTGCAGTCAAGCAAGTCTAGTTCCTTCTTACTGTAAAATCTTTGCCAATGAACATTTTGACAATATATTTTATTTAATCTGGTCAGAGGATGTGGCTGCTGACTACAGCATAGAAGTTAGAGATGTAACAGATGGAGAGGGTACACTGAAACTTTAAATTTTTGCGTATATAAGGCAGTAATACTCCATCTGGGACTTACTCTGCCTTTGTGCTTCATCAAACACCTCATCAAGCTACAGCAGGCATCCCAGCTTTTCTGCTTCACAGACACTATCCCAAACTTCTAAATACCTAGACAAAACTTTTCAAACTACCTTTTGCTTGAGTGCACTTAATCCCCATAGGGATAGTTTAGTATTCTTACCTTCACACTTTCAAGCCATACTAAGGAAAATATTGATGTTTCAACTCAAGCAGATTAAAGATTCATTCATATTAAGGAACTTAATTGTTTAATGAAAAGGAAACAAAAAAAATATCTTATTGATCAGAAAACTAGTTTTTTGAGAAAATGTAGGTACACATAATTCTGGGAAACTTGGTTGCTAAAACAGCTGAACCTTACAGGATTAACTGTCTGTAAATACCTTTTGGCTGAAAAATACAAATAGTAGGTAATGAAAAATATAAACATTCCTCAAATGTTTTGAAACTTTGCTGTTGTCAGCTTTGTATGATTTTCATTATTTCTTTTTTATTCTTTGAATTAGTATGAAAATGTTAGTCATAATTTTCAGACCACTTAAAAGGCACAATTTTTGCAAATTATACTTAAACTGCTCACAGTTACTGCTGAGGTATGCATGTCCAGTACTAGCAGATGGCTATTATCCAGTGAAAAATACTGTATTAATTAAATCAACTCTTAAATACAACAGCCTTGTGGAACCAAACTTCTACAGAAAGAGTATGGAATAATAAGTATTTCCTGTCCATTAATTTGATTCATTGCATTGTTTACATGTTGCCAAAATTTGCTATAAGATGTAAACAAAAAGTAATACTCTGCGTATGGTAACCAAAGCACAAGATATACTGGATATATTTGTGCAAAGAGCATGAAAATAAATCCAAGCTACATTTAATAAAAAAAATATTATTCAGACTCTGCAACATGGAGAATTACATTATATCTAGTTGAATTCTGGGACAATATTAGGTCACTTAAATCCTAAGCTGCATTCCAAATACACAGTTTTCTGCCTCATCAATCACAGTAAGGGAGGAATGTTGCAGACTACACACAGAAGCACTTACAATGCTCATCTCAGCAAATGATCGAATCTAACAAAGGCTACTGCTTTCAGCATATGGAGTAGTCAGGGTGGAATGGGAGAAGAACAAAAGCAGGTACCATCTTCATGGAGGGTACCTGTGGGAGAGCACTGTCCCCAGTCCTCTCAAGCAAGCTTTGGCTTAAGCTCTTTCATTGCACATCGTGTGACTTCTAGCCTATGGAGTCTGTAATACCCAAAGAGAAAAAGAGGGAATTGTGCACACATTGACAGCAGTGAAACTTGTCCAGAGAGGATTTTAGCATGTATGTGTTAGAATTTGGCTGGCCCACAACTAACTCTCTCCCTCTGCCCAAACAGAGGAATCCAATAGAATAATTGCATCTAATGGATATATCAGAGAAAATGGAGGAAGATAACTCTCTTAAATTACATAGGTATGGTGTCTCCAGCTATTGACATCCTGGAAACTTTATCTGACATCCTCCCAGGATGCTTCTGCTATAAGTAAGCAATACAGCTCAAGTTTAACACATTAATGTATTTAATGAAGAAGAATAACTTAACTTTTTAATGTTAACTAGCAAATGAATAACCACTGAGGTACTTGCACAACACCCCAGATCAGCCAGCGTGGGAGTCCACAGCTGGTCTGAGGACTCAGTGATGAGAATGATCGTTGTTGAGATGGACACGGCATACAGAGATTAGCCAAAGCTAAAAGTCAGAGCTAAAAAGCCAGAGTTAAAAAGCCGCCTTTATTGTTTCTACAAGCCTCTTTATATCCTTTCTTATCTATCCATGCGGTTCATCAGAAAGCTGCTAAAATGATTCCCTCAATGCTCTGTCCATACGCCCCTCTGTACATGCTAATTGGCTGGGGCTCCTGCTGTGTCTCCCTCCTTGTCTGCTGATCTCTTGCCAGGTTTCTGCTCTGTGGTATTTGCTTGTTCAGCCTCTTATCTCCTTCTCTCCTTGGGACTTTCCAGCCTCGGGGCTTACCAGGCTCTTCAAGGATATATCATTATCTGTTCAAGGTCAACATCCATCAGTTCTCCTCTCTGAGTCCTCAGACCAGCTGTGGACTCTCACAAGCCAGACCTTTAAGGCAGCTTTGCCTATGTGCCTTTGCCAAGAAAGGTTGGACCAGATGATCCTTGAGGTCCCTTCCAACCTGGTATTCTATAATTCTATGACTGACAAAGCATGTAGCAACCATGACATGACAATTGAAGCCACCTTGCTTCCCAGAAATAAACATAGTGTATAAAGGTGTGAAACGACAAATAAAAGAGCTGTTACTCACAAAAGAAATGTAGGCTGTGTTGAAAGGAATCAGAAGAGAAAATGGAATGAGAGATCATGAGTTTTAAAGGAAAATTTCTAACTTTGCTGTTGAGTACTGTAATTAGTCATTACAGTACTAGATAAAGCACTTTCAAATAAATTTTATTCAGTGTTTCCCAAAGCACAAAGGAGGAGCTCCTCTGTAATCTGATCCTCAGACTCTATTAGACCCTTGGAATAAAGGTCTGTTTGTGCTTTGGGAGGAGCTGATATGTTCACTGTTTTCCTGATGTTCCTTGTCATAGCATAGAGACATGTTTGAGTGGACACCGAACATGTTCTTTCAAATGCTTGCAAATGACAACTCTTACAAGAGAAAGTTTTCACTTGCAGAGGAACTTTTCACTCAGCTATTGCAACTATTCAGTTAGCTGCTGCATCTGGGTGGGATGGAGGAAGCCCTGTGAACACAGTTACTAGTCGGACCTTTGAACAGGTAGAAAGTGCAGACGCCTGGAAGCTGCATCACAGTCATCATGACATGACTGCGTGATAGTTTATTAGAAGAAATGAAGAAGAGATGGCATGTCACAAAACAGAAATAAGTCGAGTAACTCCCAGACTCCAGCACTTATTCTAAAATTAGAACTTCAAAACATATATTTTTCCACAGAAAACACTTGGAAAATTAAGTGAAATATTCTCTGATTTATACTACATTATGAGATAGTCCTGGAAATATTTGCTTCAATTCTTCTCCTAACATGGGGAGACTATTTTTTTTTTATGTTATGTGCCCTTATTTACAGAATATCAGCCATTATCTTCCCATCTAATAAAAAAGTGATGTGATAATGTTGTAATTATTGATATTGTAGACACCAGATGTTATTAGGCTCAAAGTCTGCTACGCTTCTTACTTTGTGCAAGACTGAGTTTTAAGAATTCTATCAAAATCACTAGGGAATTATCTTAGACATTTTATATCCTTTCTTTCTTGCATTTTTGCAAATGTGCTAATACACTACGTCCTACAACTTATTTTTCACATCAGCTTATTGCTATGCATTAGAACATTCTACTGTATGAATTAATTAAGAAGTTCTTTTCCTCCTTTGCCCCCACTCCCCACCTCCTAACTAGCTTAAAGTGTATTTGGTGCCTGTTTATTGGACTTCAAAGCTGCATAAAAATATTTCTTCTTTTCTGGTTTGGAGGTCATCTGATTCAAAGTTTCTCTAATCCTTCACTATCACAAACAACCCCAAGCCCTCTCTTCTGCATGCCATGGCACAGATGACGTGTAATCTTTAGTAATGCTTCTCTCCTTTTTGCATTTCTATTTAGTGTTTGAAAGGTCTAAGAGATTTCACCAGTCTTCTCAAAGAATGCTAATTTCACTCTTACCTGCTCCTCTGAGGACTATAATCTACTGGCTAGATTTCATATACTAGCAAGGAAATCCAGAACCTTTATCTGTTCCAGTAATCAGAAGGCACCATGACAATCAGTCGCTTTATTTGCGGTATAGATTATATGGCTTCATCCTCTCAAAACAGAGCTCTTTTTTGCCC
The DNA here is from genome assembly GCA_033124195.1 of Coracias cyanogaster. Taxonomy (NCBI): domain Eukaryota; kingdom Metazoa; phylum Chordata; class Aves; order Coraciiformes; family Coraciidae; genus Coracias; species Coracias cyanogaster. The sequence continues at coordinate 25,883 of JAVSBS010018528.1, read as the reverse complement.
TGCCACCTAACTCTTTTTTCAGCTTTTCAATGTGTTACTGTTTTGACTACTATTGCTGATCAGCTGCAGTCTATCACTTGCTTTTTTGTCAAAGGCAAAATATCTGCTGTTCATTATTATGATCAGTGTTTCTCTAGGGTTTTTCTCCTCCCTGCACACCTCAAAGTTTCCATGTTCTTCCAGTTACTTTTTAACTTATCTGCCATTTGATTCTGAGAGGTTCACTGGCTAGTTTATTGTGTGGAATTGGTTTTATTTTTCCTTTTTAACTTCTTGTCATGACTTTAATTATAATCTATTTGGTGTATTTATATTTAGAAAGAAAACATTTAAATAGACAAATAGGGTTGGTAAACATACTATTAGGGTGATGACACTCATTTGCACTTTGATCCTTACAAATTTTGCTTAAAGAAAGAAATTTTAGTTGCTCATCTCTTGCATTAATTCCCTCACTCTTTATTTAGTACAATTCTCTTATGTTTTCCTTTGAACTTTTCAAACACTTCAGTATTTTCAAATACATTTAAAACACTTAATGTCTACTCTAATTCTCTTTGATTGTCCATTTCATGCATAATTCTGTCCAGTTCATGCATAAGTACAATTTTTGAGCAATCTTGGAAATCTAGAGAATCCTAAATTTACCTATCTAAATGCAGAACTCATTGCTGCTTGCTTAACATTGTTTAATTTCTCTCTGGAACAGTGCTTCTTTCTCTCATCACTATTAATTCTTTGCTCTACATTCAGCTGAGAAGTTGACAAACTAAGGAAAACTACAGATAGCAGGGGAAAGTGTGATAGGTGAATTAAGAAAGAGAAGCTGCTATGAGTGGATATGTGATTATTAGGATTATAGTTAACAAAGAGAGAAAAATGTAGGGAACATTATGAATTCAGAAGAGTTATAAAAACTAGCTTGTTAGTATTTAATGAGGGAAATGTTTATAACTCTCGCCTGTCCAATACAACTCTTTCCACTAATGTAGTTGATAGGCTACATCAAGTTAATGTTATGATAGCCAGGACCAGCTAATGTTTGCCAAACTGTTGGAAAAAACCCTAAAGTAAACTAGTAAAGCTCTGTAGAAACCAATATCAATAGTTCGTCTATTCTTTTTACTCTTGGTAATGGTTATATAATGAGTGTAGAACTAAGTGGAGTTATTTTTGTTGTTATATAAAGATTGCTTTGGATAATTTCAGTGGGAACAACTTTGGAAATCAGAATAAGAAAGCTTTTTTGAAAAATAAATAAATGAAGAGCCAACACTTTTTCTTACATTTACATTTCATCCATATTTATAAATAAGTTTGTTTGGCATAGTCAGTGGAGCATCATATTTGAATGTGTGGGTGTTTCTAACTTCCAGTAGTTCTGGAATCCTCTAAATATCCTCACCCCATATGCTACTGCACCTTTACTTTTACTAATTAAATTACATATGAATACAAAAGGTACGAGAGAAGGTCTCCACAGTACCATTTATGATTTAATCTTTAGCAAATGAAGTTGATTGCAGATATCCCCTTGGACACAATACCAATTCTTTCTTAAATGTCATTAAGACTCGTATATACAAGTTAGCCTTCAAGGAGGCTAAGATTTCTTAAATACAAGGGTAAGGATTTATGCTTGCAGACTTACGAGCAAAGATAATATTTGTAATCAGTTTATTCAGAAAATTTGGAAGAAACTATAAAGTGATTATCAGCTTAAAATTGTTCAATGCTCAAGATTTCAACTACATAGGCAAAACTTCTAATATATCTCATTGAAAAAGAAGCCTTCAACAACTTTTTTCTTTACACCTGAGTTTCTAGTAAACAGGTATTTTGTTTTCAAAGGTTCTGGCTAGAAATTGCCTATATTCTTTGAATTCCAGACAAAGTAAGTGCTAGAATGACTTTACATTGTATCTTGTGAAAACTACAGCAGAAATCTAGCTGACATCTTACTCAAAGACCCAGCTGCCTTTTAAAAAGAAACAAAAATGATTGTCTTCCTCCCTCATTCCTGCAACACAACCTGCCAAATAATTGTTCTGGAACTTCATCTCAGTTTTCTGATGATAATAGCTATATTCTGATAATAGTCTTCTGCTCATAAGTAAAACTGACTAGCTCAGAACCCTTCAGGCTGTGTTATACAATACTGTTCAACAGTTAAAAGCTGAGATTAAAAAATAAATAAAATTGTGTTTTCTGTAAGAAGAGAGTTCTACTATCTGCTTCTAATTCAGAAGGCTACAAGGGGTGACAAAATCACACCCTTAGAGAAAATTAAAAAAGAAAACTGTGATAACAATGTTCTAGCTCCATTTCTTACATAGTTGACATTAATATTGCACAACTGTGGAATATAGCTGTTAAACTGTAGTATATATTAAAAACCGTCTTTCAAACTCTCTGAGCTACCAAAATATTATTGTTTAATTAGCAAGATTTTGTTCAGATCATCTTGAATTCAGTATTTAGAATGTCATATGTCTCTGGCATACTATGCTTGCTACTATACAAAATAAAAGCTCAGTATATGGATGCCTGCTGTATAGCATGCAATAAGTCTCTGGGGTATGTCCTCTTTTACTTTTGGAGTTATTAACCCATATTTCTCCAGTTGCTCAATTTATTACTAGTACAGGGGAGTTAATTTGAATCTGCAGATTTTTATTTTAATTCCACTAGTTTTTCTCAGCCCACAGTAGAGCACCAACTCCATCATGTTTTCTGACTTTAAAAAAAGTCTGGTTTTGAAATTCTTTAGATTGGAATTTATTTCCTATCTATCAGGACAGTTTGCTGCAACTGGATTCTCTCTATCCATTGCATATAAGATTTTTTTTTACAATTCCCCATGCTTGGATGTCCTAATTTTTCTGACTACCATCTCTTGTAGTTTCTTTCACATAACTATTACTAGTTGCATCCTGAATTTCTATATATGTTCCTTCATTTCTCAAGATCTTCTCAAAATCTTTTCTCTGCCCTGGAGATTTCTATGTTTCTGTGTTGTCTAACTGAATATGCAGGTTCTGATGTACAATTACCTCAGTTTTTGTGACATTGCATTATAGCTCAAATCAGAATGCAGCTCAAAGTGAAGTCGAAAATGAGTAAGAAATGAAGGTAGTTACAAACGCAATCTGAAGTACATGAACAACCACTTTATTTAGCTAGCAAAATCCTAACGGATGCCTGAGCAGGATTCCCAAAGGAACAAACAAGCAATTAAAAAGTCAAAATCACAAAAATGTAAGTGGTTATTTTGGCTCTCTTCCCCATCAGGAGCGCTCATTAAATAAACATGAGTCTTTCTTTTATATTTCTGTGGTTTTGCCTTTCCTTGAGTGCTTGTTGTTCCTTTGGGTTTTTTTTGTTTGTTTGTTTGATATTGCATTCTCTTACATTTTATATTACAGCCTGGATATAAGGAATATAAATTGTAAACTAGTCTTACCAGATGTCAGAATTACAGTTCCATGTAAAAGGTCCCAGGTCAGAGAAGCTCATAAAAATAAGCTTATTGTGAATAAGGTCTTTTTATTTAGATAATATAATGATATAATAGGATAAGAATATCAGCTAGGATTCCTAAAAGAGCTTAGGTGCCTGTTCTATTAATTCCACTAAGTATCAAGTTCTCAGTGTTGGTCTTTGTCAGTCTCCCCATTAATTCTAAATAGTCGCTCAGTTCTTGGTCCTAGAATTTATCAACTAAATAATGGGGGCCACATCATCAGAAAGGTCATTGTTTTTCTGGAAATGACTGTGTCTCATACCACAGAAGCACATGACACAGTAGAAAGAAATACCATGTTGATCCATTTCTACTCTAGAAAAGCTAATTCCTAACATCAAAATAGCATGAAGAAGTCCAACTCTTCACACTCACCAACAGAGAGAACAATGTTAAGTAGCAGTTCTACAAAAGCTAACTACCATATTAAAAAGTTATTTCATAGAAGTGGTAATATACAGATGGTTTAAAACACAGGAAATAAAATAATATAATTCAATCCAGTCCAGAAGTGGGAAGGTAATTTATTACTGTAGATTTTAGATAACCATACATTCATATACATTGAAAAACATGTATTATCGATTATAAAGATTTTATTAAATTATATGTTAATCATATTTGACTCTGTATAGAAAGAATGTTAATGTGAACCATTGATACATGAAGTTATTCTTAATTACATTAAAGAAAATATTATTGGTTTACTTTGACTTTTATGAAAAAAACTGAAATAAGTAAAGGTTCACCTGCATCATTGTATAAGCTAATGATAAATTCTTGCTATAATTATTCATGACAAGGTTACTTTCATCCTTCTCTCTAACACTGGGTGCCAACTATTGTCAAAAAGAGAAGATTGAAATGTATGGATTTTTTAGCTGTAGCAATAATTATGTTCCCTCTCATGGAATATTTTAAAATACCCATTTTACTAGAAAAATCACCGATTTTTTCAATGCATAGTCAAACTGTGGGTGTTTTTTCTGAAATCAGAATTTAGTCATTTATTATAAGATCTAACATGCTTTTAACAATTCCATAAAATTCTGTTAATCTTAAAGCAGGGCACCTGGTCCCATTCAAGGTTCAGCTGAATGTTTGTCAGGCAACTTGTACTCGTGATATTTCAAAAATCACCCTGTCACTCTCTCAGCAATGTTGTATCAGCCTGACAGTGTTACCTTCTCTCATTCTCTTTCTAGTTTCAGTAACTCCTGGCAGTAGCCAAACTTGTTCATAAATGGAAATGAGAAGAGAAGACCTTGATGAGGTTCATTATCTGTGAAAGTGATAATTATGCTATAATCAGAGGACAAGATGTTGAAGCAGCGATTTTTGATAGGTGGAGCCTCAAGCATAAAATTATATACCCAGTGAAAAATGTTCATGGTGATAGCTTGGAATAAAGCAGAGAGTGAATAGTAGCATTTCTGTAAAGAAAAATTGTGGTGGGAGAAGCCTGGTGGAGGCATAATGGGCAAAAAATGAACACATAAAATAGGTTGGAAAGATTGTTGGTTTCTGTTGGTAGCATCACTGGAAATTAAAAGAAAGCTCAAGTGCTGTCAGGACAAGATATCCATTAAAACAAATGGTAAAAACTAAAACTGAGTTTAGCTGTGATGAATTCAGAGTACTTTATAATCCCTGAAAACAATATGAAATTCAGTCTCAGGAACAAGAAAGTACAGAAAAAAAATTACTTTAGGTAGTGATACTTTGCGTTGGGACATTGTACTGATACTATACCAAAATTGGTTATATAGAATAATTTTATGTTAAAAACCCCAATATAGCAATAATCCTGAGTCAGAAAGTAGTGATTAATCTGCCTCATCTCCTGCGTAAGTCTGTAGAAATGTTCCTGTTACTGTTAAGGAGAGCAGTCTAGAATTATTATTTAAATCCCACTGAAGATATTTGGGCCTACTTTCTTCTTGAAAGGCATTTTAATTTCCTTGTTTTAACTTGTTGTCTAGGCTCCCTTGATAATTAATGGAGGGAAGTTAGCATCGCTGGAGGACGATTAACATCACCTGTATAAGGTTCCATCTTTGGAGGGAATTAGTCTGTGGAGGCATATTATAGTCTAACTACTATAAAGACAATATAGATGTCTGGTTTAGACAGCATATAACTTCTGAATACTTAAAATTAATTCATTGTTTTCACCATTAAACTTGAGCACATAGTTTGGGTTAAGGGATTTCAACCATATAATCAAAGCCTAATGTATTTTAGGGGTTTTGTTGATTCAAAGCTTTAAGAAGTGAAATGATATGTGTTTGTTTGCAGCATAGCACCACAAGCTTCAGTTAGGACTTCACATAGATTATACAGCCAAATATATGGCATAGGAAGAAGCACTAAATAAAAATAAAAACTGTATAATTCAAGGGAAAGCTATCGTATCTTTTATCTCAGCACAGCCTCTCCTTTCATTCTTAGAAATATTTTAGACTGTGGTCGTATTCCTTGCCAACCAAAACATTCCCAGTGGATTTTCAAAGGGCTTGATGACTTAGATTCATTTTGGATACAAATCTGTTGAAGAAAAACAACTTAAGGGTTGAGCCTGGGTCTAGAATAGACACCAAATGACCTTCTGAGGAAAATTCTGACCTGTAGTTTTAAAAGGAATTTGAATAGAAAGAGCCAATAGTAAATACATTAAAAGAATATATTAAGGAGTAACCCTGAAGTGGTTAATTCAGACTATATAAACAATATAGAAAGTATTTTATGAGAAATATAGTTTTATTTCAATTTCTTTTCTGTCCTTATTACAGGTCTGCAAATGTTGAATGAGAATCTGTAAGCTGAGTAAATTGGAATTTCCTTTGAAAAACTTGACATAGAAATCAGAAATATAAAAACACTACTTGCCTTTTGCTTTCTTTAGTTTATTTCATCATTTATTATATAAATAAATAGTAAAAGAATAAAAATACATTGTATTTCACCTGTGATTGTGTTATACAAATGTCTGTGCTTATAGAAGAGTTCTTTTAGTTACTCCTATAATAAGTATTTTGAAATCCAATAACTGGAAGCCTAAAAGATATGGTGTAATTATTCTCTCCATAAAAATTTGAAGGTTAAAATTTTTTGCATCCTACTATATCCACTTTCTCTCACTGCACTTTTAATTTTTTTTTTTTTAAGGTACATTTTTCAAATGTGTCCTTGTATTTTAGGAGCTGAATGTATATTTTTTGAAGTCCCATAGGTTTTAGAAAAGTGATATCCAAATTCTGTGTGTATTTAGAAACACACAGTGGAAAATGGAAGTTGAGGCATTGGAAATTAGTATGCTTTATGGACAGACTTTCTAAAAATAAATGACTAAGCACAAGACGACATTTTTAATGGTATAACTATATTTTAAATACCTTACTTCAAGTTTTGCTGAGAAATCTGCAAAAGAGCTACCATGAAGAGAAGGAATGAAAGAGGCAAAGACAGGACACAGATGTTTAAACTTCTCACATAGTTATTTTTGTCCTATTCTCTCTTTTTGGCATTTTCTGTTAGATGCACAGTTACAGTGAAGGATACTTGCTTTGCCGGTTAACTTTTCAACTCTGAAGTCTGCTTTTGAAAGTGTGTTGTTAAGGCGCCATTCTTTAAATCAGTAACTGACATTGTTTAATAAGAACGTCTGCCTGTCTCTACTGTGTTAAATTCCTCCCTGCAGTACAATTTTAAAACCAGATTATGGTTACCATTATGAAACTAGAGAGATTATAAATTCATGAATATATTTTTCACTGTGACCTCTTGAATGAAGGTACAACACTTGCTGTGTACTTGCTCATGGCCTACCACACTGGAGTCCAGAGATGTTATGTTTTAATTAAAAACAAATTGAAAAAGAGAAACAAGAGAACAATAAATATCTATGACAATAGTAATAAGTACCAAGCTTGTTCATGTAGTACCTGCAAATACCTAGTGGATGTTTGAGCTTACTCATGTAACGGTGCAAATATCTAGTGGATGCTTCTTCATGATTGGAATCAAACACTGAATAGTGATTTGAGCCCTAAGATTTTAACAACACAACCAGAAAACAGGTTAACCTGGGACAAACTGGGATAAAAAATATGTGACGTTATATGAGCAGACTGTACTAGAGAAATAACTTCATATGAGTAACTCAGTCTGTTCTTTACACACGTAATAAATTCCACGTTATGTTTGAACAGAGGAAAATACTCCATGCCTTCTATCAAAGCAAAACCAATAACATTTGATGTGTTATTCCGAATTGTCACTGACTTTCCCTAGATAGCAAATATATTTCTAATGTCTATCTCTTGTAAGGTGCTAGTTTTCCCTCTAGAAAATATTGGCTTAGTAGTCTTATTTTTACATAATACCTGGTTGGACTGCTCCTAATCCATATAAACTATTTTAAACAAACAGGGGATATGAATAGTCTTCATTTTTAAGCAAAAATACAACAACCTGTTATCTGATAAAAATGAAAGGTTTGGTTTTTTTTTTCTTCTGTCAAGTCCTTGTAAATAGAATTTAGTTACAGAGGAAGGAATAGTGTTAAGTGACATTTTCCACTGATTATATAAAGCTATAAATCAGGTAAAGAAACATACTAAAAATTTATTTAAAATTACATGCTCAAGTTACAAGCTGTACAGCCTGGGCATCAATTTTTAGCACGTAATACAAGAGCTGATATCATACTTGACTAACAACAAATTAAAGGCAAGTAATGATAAATGAATTTTTGGAAAATATATGTTGTCAGGCTAATCTGCTATTCCCCCATAAGATTATAAAACAATTGATAAAAATTATCACTAAGACATTTGTCTTATTTCTGCAGAACATTCTGTTTAAGAAAGTAAAATGATACAAAGCTAATATGACAAACGGACTGAAGCTGAATAACCAGCAGTCAAAACATAACGGAAATTGTCACTGAGGAGATCTATTACAGTTGGGTCTCACGAAGATTGATTCTTGGTCTCATTCTGTTTAGCATTTTAAGTAATGGGGAAAAAAAAAACCAAACCCAAACATAAAATGAGTACTGACAAAGTCGTCAGCTGATATTAAGATTGAGAGAATGATAAAACAAATGGGTATGATAGGTCACAGATTATGGGCAAATAATATGTGTTTTAGTATAGCTGAATGAAACACTATACATATGGAAAAAAGTATGCAGCTCAAAGTTAAAGTCTGTCTGTGGAAGCTTACTGTCTGCAGAGTCTAAAAAGTTAAATTAAATTATTATAGTAGCCTTTTGTAATTTTTGCATGCACAAAGACAGAGAGGGGTAGGCTAAAAAATCCAGATAATAGAATATCTAGTTACTGTCCCACTGTAAAAGAAGGCGATTTATGCTCACCTCTCTTCTCAAACCAGAATTATAATGAGGACACTCACTGTAAGGATTTCAATTCTACTAGGCTCTAGAGGAAAATATGCTTCAGGTAGCAGAAGAGGCTGCAGAAACATCGGGACATTGAGGGTTCTGATTTAATTACTTCTCAGCTTCATTACAACTCCCTGTCTTCCTTTATCTCCTTTTTTCTGTCTCATCTCCTTTCGTTTTTCTTTCCCTTAATCTAACCTTAAAAATTGTGGGAGTTACATGCTGTTTACTACCACTACTGTTTCCATTCTTATCTTCAGTCATTCTTATATTTGTCTCCTTATTTGCAGCCAAATGTCTCTGTCAACGTGTTGTCAAGGTCTAGAGCCAGACCAGACACTAGACCTATAATAGGTGCCCTCTGTTAACCCCTCTCCCTTCCAAAGGGGAAGGGAATAAGGCAGAGAGATTTACGAATTAGAAAAGAAAACTCAAATAACATTAATGAAAATAGTAACAAAATAGAATACATACAAAGCCCAAGGATAATTACATCACCATTACCACTGATGCTGTGGAGCAGGCACTAGGGAAATCCCAGATTGGGCTCAGCAGCAGATAGAACTAGATCCAGGAATGCACAGATCAAGATCAAAAGCAGATGACAGTCATGCCCCTTATGATCCTTCAGCTTTATACTGAATAGGACCTATATGGGATGGAATCCCTCATTAGTCAGTTTAGGGCCACCTGTCTGGTCCACTCCTCCCCGCAGGTGCAGCCTTTTACTTTCTGCACCCTCCCAATGTAGTACAGGATTAGCAATGACCTTGGTCCTCACAGGAGCAAGTATAAGCAAGAGCCTGTCTGCACAAACCAATCCTTGGTAGTAAGTCTATACATCAAAAGTTATCACTGCTAGAAACAGACACTGTCTGTGAAAGTATGCCATTAACTTTAGAAAGTGCAGTTAGTTAGAAGAGACTCGGCTGAAAAGTAGAATCACTGAACATAATTAGTTCTGTTCTAACTCAAACCAGGACACCTGTTTTTCGTCTTTGGACAGGGATCACCAACTATTCCATGGCTGAACGACACCTAGTTAAATTCTTAGTTACTCTTTTGGCACTACAGGACTATAAACAAGTTTCTAATCATAAAAGCACTGAAAAAAATTATACCACCTTCCACTCAGTTTTGTTTCTGAACGTGTTCAATTGCTTTTGTATTTTCACAGAAAATCAGGGTTTTAAAATCGTTTAACTCCTCCAGAAAATCTTGTTTATCTGTAATACTGTATTGAAGCTTCAATTCTCTCAAAAAAAAAAGGCTACCATATCAGAAATATTACTAACTTCTTGTATGAGATGACTTTTCCTTGCCCCCAGATGATGGACATTCCTTGAGCTCCCACCTTATGCTTGTGTATTCAAGAGGATAGTTAATTTAGTTCACTTTTAACTATGCTTTTGATGCTTCAAGCCCCAGTTTGCAAATTCTACCCGCATCATAACATCTTGAAGCCTTATAAGTCACCAGCAAGCATGAGTGATTACTGTTTTTGTTGGTACTTTACAGTGTTAACTTGCTCATAGGTGATTACTGCTGCTAAAATGATTTTTATCCCCTAATCTAATAAGCAAAAATTGTTCTGTTGTAGCCATAATATCCAGTGACCCTGTGGGTTTTGGAATTAACATTCAAGTTCATATGTAGCATCCAACTTTTCCTGCAAGGGAGTTGTGTCATTGATTAAGAGATTGGCTAACAGTCAAACCTCCCTCCACTTTTAAATTCATCCTTCACAATAAATTGCCTCTCATCATGCCCCAGGAGACAAACCTGGACAGATGCAGGAACACTGTCAAATAGTAAATGCCTGTCCTGAGGACTTATCCATACAGAGAATTTGAAGATGCTAAATGTAGTCCGTGAAGAGTAATCTTCTCAGATGACTTAATTTTCCTGCCAATTCCCGTAGTTAAATCAGATTATAAAGCAGAGAAACATGCCTCTCTCACCTCTTCTGTCCTCCAGACAAGCCATACTAGATGCTAAGTTCCTCTGTATTTCTTTGACTGGTATAACTTCTAATATATTAAGAAGTTTGCAGGCATACAGATTTTTAATGTAAATTACAAGCTATTATGCAAAGGAATGTATATGTTCCACTACCTAGCAAGCAGTAAGTGTGTAGTGCTTATGCAGCATTTGTCTTGTGTGCTTACTTCGTCTCCTTTACTCAAATGATGGTGTCCTCTCTCTCCCTCCCTACTAACATTTTTCTCTGCTAATCCAGACAAAGTCACTTTACCTTTGGGACTGAAGGGTTAATCTTCTTTTTTCCTGCCTGGCCTGTATGTTTGCTCTAGGAGTTATCAAAAGGATTTGGAATGAAGGGTGAAAACGAAGTCAAAGCACAAGGGCATATTGCCTGATAAGGTAATGTTAAGAAGTGGTATAGAATTTATAGTATGACTAAATCTGTAGTTTGCCTATATTGAGATTGAGGAGTCAGAACACGACAATTAATTTGCGATAATATTCTAACAGAAAAAATATATTTAGGTGTCAGTGCCTAGAAAATACCCGAGCTTCTCGCTTTCAAGAAAGAAACAGAATGGAAAAAATTTGAAACTTACAGGAAAGATATAATAGGGTAATGAAAAGGAAGTAGAGAGAGGGAAGGCAAAACAACACTTTTTATAGACAATTTTTTTTCAAACTATTCAATGTGCAAAGATTTGGCAAAGCTAGCTACCCTTTTACAGGATAAATTAACTGGACAAAATGGATGACGAATAAATCGTAGAATAATAGAATGGTTTGGGTTAGAAGAGAGCTCAAAGATCATCTAGTTCCAACCTCCCTGCCATGGTAGGGACACCTCCCACTAGGCCAGGTTCCTCAAGGGCCCATCCAACCTGGCCTTGAACACCTCCAGGGATGGAGCACCCACAACCCCCTGGGCAACTTGTTTCAGTGTCTAATCAAGGACAAGAATAACATCTGTCATGTCAAATATCAGAGGTCTGATCCTATGTTGCCTTGTATCTTGCCTAGTCTTTTTCTAATGAGCACAAAGCACATACATGGTAGGTACAACACACCATTCTAATATGTGAAGCTATTCATGTGCTGTGTAGGACCTTTGCACTTTTCCAAAACTGAACAAGATACAGGGCAGGAAAGAATGAGTGTCCACTGGTAGAGATGGGAGGGTAGATATGAGTGCCTGCTGTAAAAGTCCACCTCATTCATCATGAAGTTCACAAATACTCATCAGAATCTCTGTTCTGTGTAGCTTCTGTTTTGTTATTTATCTTGTCATGAAAATAGAAACTATAGAAGGCATCCTTTGAAAATTTTGTCTGAAATAGTTGATGTGGTGTCGAGGCCAAGAGTTGCCTTGCCTCCTTATATTTTTTGTCAGGTACTCAGCCAAAGAAGAATGAGAAATATTAGTCCCAAAGAGAACCTTGGTTGATATGCATCATATGAAATAAGGCAGATATCAAACAGGTTACAACGACAATAAAAAAGTGAAATCCCTTCGCTTTACAATTAATGGTATCTTTTTCTACTACTTCCAGGTTACTGTGTATCTCCTCACTAAAATTAAAATTATATTAATGAACCAGAAAAAAAAAAGTAACTTGAACATAGGCAAAGCGGTAAAAATTCCACAATGTTGTTTATATTATCAGAAAAGAAGACCATTCTAAAAACACTGAAGTTACTTGCCATCTGTCATACCACTATCTTTGTTGGTCTAAACTTTTCTACAAGTTTTGTTATATATTTTAAGATAAACGATATGTCCTTTTACATTATCCATTTTGGTCCATTGAAACAGATTTTAAAAATCTGATTCTCCCCTTTAAATTCCAACATTAGTCACCCAATCTTGTGATGTTGTTTCTATCAGTCTCCACTGATCAAGATTTAGTAACTTTAGATCTCTTACCTGTGTTTCATTCTGGTCTGGAGTATATTAAACAACTTGCCAGTTATGGAAACTCTGAATGCAGCTAGTTTTTAATAATTTTGATTTGTTGCAGGAAGTACAAGTGGCTGGAATCTCAGCAGGATTAAATATATTTAGCTTTCCATAGTTCTGTGAAATTAAATGGCAGTGTACCAGTCTGTATCCTGTGAGCACAAATAAATATGGAAACAAACTACTTTTTTTTCAGGAAATATTTGAGGCTTTTCTACATATTATGACTTTTTTCTTTTCTTTTTTTTTTTTTTTTTCTGGGGAAAGCAAAATCTTCCACTTACGTATTCTAAGGACTTGCAGTTCTGACAACAGGGAAAAAAATGCAGTGCACTTTTTTTTGGTAGGCCACAGAATGAAAGCAAAGTTTACTCATAATTCAGAACTGCAGTTCAGAATAATACATACTGTATCATACAAAAATAAAATCATAATAAAACAATAATGATGTGATTCATGAACCAGAAATGCTGATTGTTCAAGAAATGCAATAATAAAATTAAGAACATAATTCATTAATGATATGAAATACATGAGTTTCCAAGCAGGAGCTGAAGAAAGTATCAAAGTAATTTCTTTATAAGAGTTTATTAGAAAATTGACCGTGAATTCATGCATAATTAAGGTTGCATTAGCAGCTAATATGAGACGCAACATTCATAGCACCCTCACAAATGCTGAGGGTATTTTACTTAAGAAGAGCAAAGTCTGGCCAGGTGAATCCCACCTTCAGAATACTCATTTGCATTTTACACCACCATATAATGAGGTTAATGTGGTATTCAGTCTGTTTAATTAAAGGTAAGTTCCCAATGGTAAAGTTATTAATTAAGGAATTGGCCTAAATAGGCCACTATTCCACTTTTTACCATTATGACTGTAATCAATATTGCAGTACAAATTGTATGGCACTCCATACACCTGAAGACTACTACTTCAGTTTAAATGTTTATCAAAACTATTCTTTTTATATGTAGCAAAATAGCAATATTTGCTGTTTCAAGGACATAGCGTTATAGCTGAATTAATGGGATAGATGAAAGATCAGAGTTCTAGGACTGAGGTACATCATCTTCTCCTCTGCTTGGCTGATAACATCTGCTGCTTAGCTTCTCAGGCAGCTGTGCTGAACACAGGTGCTTGTTTGGGTGGTGTGCTTTTTCATACAGCTTTCTGCAAGTTTACTTTTAGCTTCTGTCTTCACCGTTAGTAGCAGATTCAAATACTGTTAGCCTACATTACTATTTATCACACTGTGTAATGGCCAGGAAGACATTACATATGATGATGCAATGCAGAAATTTATCTCAGAAGTGGTTATAGGGTAAGTACTTGCTACTGGTCTTCTCTTCAGTGAACTGCATGGCCTTCACAAAGTGGTGTCAAACAAACTTTAGTGCCATGCTGTAGCATCAGGCGCCAACTCACATGAAATCTCTTATGTAGACTACGCTTGTTCCTTGCATTAGAACTGCATGTTACATTAAAAAGAAATAACTAAGTTACAAAACAAACATTTTGTGCATAAGCATTTTAATAGATGATGAAATGATTCATTCAGTTGCTGACTAGCTTCAATAGAGCAATGGATTTAGCATGTAAGGGACTGAATTTGCAAAGCTGCAAGCGCACAAATGGCTTGCTCAAGTATTCGCTGAGTTTAAAACACTGAAACACTGTCAAGAATGTAACAAGAAATTCGAGAAATGAAGTACATAAAATTTACTTGGCAGATGCAAAGAATAAAGCAAGCCATATGTTCCCATTTCCTTATAGAAAGCAGGGAGGTGAGAGGATGTCATAAAAAGATCCTCTTTTCATGTTTATGTAAATTATTCCACAATGCAGACACTGCTGTGGTAAGTCTGTTATAAAGGCAAAATTAATGTTCATAAGCCTGAATATAATTCCTAAAAGTAAACATTTCTGTATTTAAATACAGTCTCTGGAATGGAGGGATGCAGTCCAACTAAAATAAAAACAGTAACATTTCTTTGGTGTTGGCATTTGATATCAAATTTAAGTTATTAGGCCAATATATTTCACATGTATAATTCATTTAAAAATAGGTACAAGGAGGAATTTCTAGTAGGGAAGCTGCTGTTAGCTGCAGTTCCTAGAGAAAGAAAATGCTTTTGGTTTCTTACAGGTAAAAGACAAAATACCAGGTTTTTTACAACTTTTCCCAGCAAACTCAAACACTGCTTTTCTGGATGTATGCAATGAATACTATGTATGTGGTGCCGTTCTCAAATCAGTTTTGTCATTCCCATCAATGTCTCCAACACTGTATGAGTAGAACTTGATAGCCTGATTTCAGAGATGGTACGAGGATATGGCTTGAGCAGCGGTTAGCATGCATCTCACCCAGAATTACCTCGGAAATGCCTCCCATATGTAGTTTGGAACATCCTGTGCACTCTTTCGACCTGAAATAAATGAAAATTTTCTAAGCCATGTATTCATCAATGTAATTGAAAGTAAACATAGAAATAGTTGGAAACTAGAAATACATTATTACTGTATTAATAAATACTTATTGTTTATCATTGTTTCACATGGAAACCAAAAGGTAAGTAGATTAGTTTAAACCATGGCTTATTGCCACGGCTAGCTCTTTCTATTAATGTTCTTAAAGGTATCTGTATAACACATGATAATTTCAGTCTCATTCTTAAAATGTCTCTGATTCTGTCTCTGATTCACCCACTGATTATTTGCATTTTTTGCATTTCTACTTCCCAAATGCAAAGCATGCTTTAGTAATTATACTAAATAAAAGTAAAATATACAACCTGGAACTCTAAGGCTTTAAAACTACCTCATCATTGCTGAGGCACTGAATTTAAGTTTTCAGCTGAATATTCACACAATCACAACACTGGCAACTCTCCAACTTTCTCCTCCTTCTGAGCTTTATCTCCTTTTAATATGTTCTTTTTTCAGATTTGAGATTTTAATTTTCATTAAAACAGTACTAAATCTCTGGGATTATAATTATGGTACTATACCAAATTTCTATTTTAAAAATAAAGGCAAAATATCTGCTTTTAAAAAAAACGAGCCTCAGTACTTCTATGCATCAACACTTAAAACAATCTTTTTTTCTCATTCTGCAACATAGTAACTGTGCTTCTGAGACTTTTTTCGTTACTATTGTGGCAATAAACCAGAACTTTAAGAATCATTCGATCTAATCAGCTGCACATATTTTCCCAGCACAATAAATTAAAGGAACAAGTGCATAATATTTAAAATACACATTTAAGCTTAGTTAATATAAATGTTTATTCAAAGAAATATGTTAGGGTGAAGGTTTTTTTCCTAGACCTACCAAAACCCTACTACAGTCTTCTTTTTAAAAAGGAGACTATTTTAATTTATCAATTCATTTTCACTGAAGAATGTTGTGATCACAAAGGTAAACTCTGTAGCTTAGATTGCTGGTTGTTCTGTTGTATTTATTCTTGGAAATGCTAGAAAAAGCTTGCTTTTTTTTTCTTTTCTTTTTTTTTTTAATAATGATGTAAAAAATACCCTTTGATTTTAATGTCTTCTTCCTGCAGAAAGCATGTGGTTTATATGAACATATTGTGACTCTACATCAGTGAGTAGTATATAACAAAGGGTAATGGTTTTAAACTAAAAGAGGATAGATTTATACTAGAAAGGAACACATTTTTTACAGTGAGGGTGGTGAGACACTGGCACAGGTTGCCCAGAGATGTGGTAGATGCCCTATCCTTGGAAGCATTTAAGGCCAGGTTGGATGGGGCTCTGAGCAACCTGATCTAGTTAAAGACATCCCTGCTCACTGTAGGGCAGTTGGACTAGATGACCTTTAAAGGTCTCTTCCAACCTAAACCATTCTATGAATCTATGAAATGTAATACAATTACAAACCAGTAAAAAATATAGTTAGAAATGAGCTTTCTCATGAATAAACTTCATTTATTTAGAATCATAGAATGAATCATAGAATCTAAGATTTACATCATATTGTGACTACATCAGTGGACAAGGGAAGAGTTACAGATGTCATCTATATGGGCTTCTGCAAGGCCTTTGACAGAGTCCCCCACAACATCCTTCTCTCTAAATTGGGGAGATATGGATTTTATAGGTGGACTGTTCGACGGATAATGAATTGGCTGGATGGTCACATCCAGAGGCTAATGGTCAATGGATCATGTCCAGATGGAGGTGTGTGGTAAGTGGTGTCCCTCAGCTGTCTGTACTGGGACCAGTGCTGTTTAATATCTTCATTAATGATATAGACAGTGGGATTGAGTGCAGCCTCAGCAAGTTTGCAGATGGCACCAAGCTGAGTGGTGCAATTGACATGCTGGAAGGACAGGATGCCATCCAAAAGGACCTAGACAAGCTTGAGAAGTGGGCTCATATGAACCTAATGAAGTTCAACAAGGCCAGATGCACCTGAGTTGGAACAATCCTTGCTATCCATACAGGCTGGGGGATGGTGTGATAGAGAGCAGCCCTGCAGTAAAGGACTTGGGTGTACTAGTGGACAAAAATCTGGATATGAGCCAACAATGCACACTTGCAGTTCAGAAGGCCTATCGCCTCCTGGGATGCATCAAAAGAAGCATGCCCAGCAGATTGAGACATGTGATTCTGCCCCTCCCGTGAGACCTCGCCTGGAGTACTGTGTCCAGCTCTGGAGCCCTCAACACAAGAAGGACATGGACTTGATGGAATGAGTCCAGAGGAGGGCTGCAAATATGATCAGAGAGCTGGAGCACCTCTCCTATGAAGACAGGCTGAGAGAGTTGGGGTTATTAAGACTGGAAAAGAGAAGGCTCAGAGGAGGCCTGATTGCAGCCTTCCAGTATCTGACAGGGATCTACAAGAAGGCTAGGGAGGAACAGTTTACAAAGGTATGTAGCAATAGGATGAGGGGCAATGGTTTTAAACTAGAGAAAGGTAGATTTAGATTAGACGTTAGAAAGAAGTTCTTTACTACGAGGAGGGTGCAACACTGGAACAGGTTGCCCAGAGAGGTGGTGGAAGTCCCATTCCTGGAGGCGTTCAAGGCCAGGCTTGATGGGGCTCTGAGCAACCTGATCTAGTTAGAGATGTCCCTGCTTATTGTAGGGGCGTTGGACTAGATGACCTTGGAAGGTCCCTTGCAACCCAATGCATTCTATGATTCTATTCTATGATTCTATTGCTAATGGTATCAGTACAGCAGCTGTTTGCCTGTTTTAACACTGGCCATCTTTTGTCCTTTTTGTTTTTTCTTTATTCCTTGCTTTCACTGCTAATGATTTAGCATTTAATGGGATAAAAAGGTGAAAGAAAAGGCAAGACCAAAATCAACATGATGATAGAATTCACGTGTCTGCTGTGTGAGCCATATATGCTATCACTGTCCCAGTCTCTTCTGATTTTGTCCCTTCTTCTACGTTTTTAAAGACATGGATGTTAGTCAAAAAACAACATCTGAGAACCACAATGTGTTTAGAAAACTGTGGAAGTGCGTTGACCAGAACAAGAAGAAAATCAGATTGCATAAATTTTTAATCAGCTCTTACCATCACATCCAATCACAGAATAAAATTAGTACTAATAGAAAAAGAACCAACAACAAGAGAGTGTTAAAGAGATCTTATATCAGTGTTACTTCAGATTACAGGCATAAGAAATGTGGCCATTATCTGCTAAAGCAAATTTTGCTAATGTCACATGTGGTTTGTGACTGTGTTTTATGGGTTTAAGGGAATAGTTGGAAGGGAGATTTTTTTAAAAGGCACTATGAAGCTTATGGTAATTATGTTTAAATATTAACTACTTAATTTCAATTTTGGATATGTCACTTCAGGGAACAGAAGCAAAGTTCAGTGAGAAAAAGGTACATAAAGTCCTTAAACTTATTTAAAAACCAACAGGTTTAACTTTCAGTCTGCACAGTACTTTCTGAAAAGACCTGGAAGACAAATGAGTTTTGATCAGATCTTTAACAAAGAACTGGGACTTGGGGTGCATGCTAACATGCTTGCAACACAACCATCTTTGATGTCTTGCTAGAATTGCTTGCTATTCCTTTCTGGTACAATTTGAGCTACCCAGCCGCCAGCAAACTACGTTGGTAGCCCAGTCTGGAGGAAGCTGCACTATTGCCCATGCTGTACCTTACGTGGAATTAAAAGACAGCTCCAGCTTTCCTCTATTCTAGCTTGGTATTTTTCATGAGCTCTAGACTAATTTACAAGATTGCTAGATATATAAGCAAACTCGTCAGAAATTTATTTTTTTTTCTGGAATAAATCTATATTCTGTTGACACTTCAGCCTGAGGTAATATTGTATATATCAGTATTTTTAATGTATGCTAGTATGCTCATAAAACCTTTGCTGCCTGAGCTTACATACAGCCAAATTCTAATGCCCTAGTGACTAAAACAAAAGGAAACACAATATAAGCCTTTTTAAAATTATATTTGGGAAACAACCAATGCCATTTACAGTCCAGTAGAAATGTAACTACGTAATATGTCAGTACATTCTGCTCTGCTCCATTCCTTCTGGCTGAAAATAATATCCCAAGCATATAGCACTTGTTTGCTTATGATAATCACATACAACTGAATCAGATACCTGACTTATCTTATCCATTTCTATGGCTTGAAATGAGATCCAGATGTTATTAAACTCTTCCATTTTGTTGTCTATCCTGTAAAGATATAACCTTTTCATACAATGCCATGGATTCAAGGCCCATTCAAAATTCTGGTCATTCCTATCAGTCCAATACCATGACAGATTTGTTTTCAGAATCATCAGCCTTCTAGATGTCACCTTTAATATCGATTTAAACACAGCTATAATTCCTGAAATATAGATGAATTAAAAAGAAGAATATGACCTTGTTTTCTCCTGCTCTTGGTTCATCTTGCTATTAGTGGTTTAATACTTTGTGGATGCTTTCCATGCATTCCCTTTTTTGCTTGCAGTGCTAAGGTGTTTAAAATGCTTCCCACTTGTCTCTTAAACTCTATGTGTAACCAAACAGCACTTTTATTCATGGTGTTGAAATACTTATACAATCTTTGAGAAATAGTTGGATAAATATTTGAGGCAATTTCTCCCCAAATTTGAAGCAGTTCTTTAAATGGAAAAGAAGATATGCAAATCATAGATTTTGATCTGAATATAAAGAATCAGACACTAGGGACCAGACTGTAAGAGCCATTTTCAGACTTTCTAAAATGCAGATGCAAAATTTCAACCAGATCCTAGGAACGGTATTCAGGTTAATCATGGAATTGAGACAAGGATGCTTAAATCAGCTCCTAGGAAATGACAGAGAGATTGAAATATTGCTCCTTTCTGGAGCTGTGTTGTCTAACCAAAGGCAGTAGAGAGGGATAGTTGTGAAACTGTGTTTCAGAGTCAGAAATCTCTACTACTCTGAATGATAGGGCATGACACTACAAGTGTGATGACTGCGATCCTCGTGTTCCTGAGTCTTTCCTCACATCTGCAACCAGGAATATAGGTGTCTACTGAAACCCTGATGGTAAGGATGAGAGCACTTTGTTGCAACGGAACAGTCCCGGATTCTGCTCCTTGCTTTCAGGGTTCTTAAGATTTTTGTCCTACAGCAGTTTAATGTAAACTATATTAGTATGTGAGTAATTGTGAACTGTCAAGTCTCTGTATGCCTTGTGCCTTCTTCAAAAATCAGGTACTATTGCAGCAAGTGCCAAGCATTTAGTAGAGCAGCAGAGAATAGATATGAAACAACAATTACCTTACCGTGAAATAGAAACAATGGTGTAGATAGTGGTCGGATACACTGAAGGCTTTTTTTACAAGAGTAATTTATTTTATCCCAAGAAAGAAATGTGATTGATTAAATACAATTAGTTCTATCTTAGCAATGTGTTTAGATACCTGCTTAAATTTTAAGTACAAGTTACATGTTTTAGCTTTTAGCGATGGTTGAGACTCAGAGTACTCTACACTCTTGTTTTCTAAATCCTTAGAAAATGGACATAACACAAAAAATACTGAGATCAGTAGAAATGTAGAAAAATGCAACTGGGGGGTGAGAGCATGGAAATTATTCAAACAACCTGCTGGGCATTCAGAATAGCCCTCTTGCTGTTCCCATATGACTCCTTCATGAAGTGACCCATTTTAAAAGCAATTAGGTTATGCTCCTGTTACTCTCACTAGGAATTTTCCAAGTTATAATCTAAATGTGTTCATAACTGCTTTTTA
Organism: Coracias cyanogaster; assembly: GCA_033124195.1. Lineage (NCBI taxonomy): Eukaryota > Metazoa > Chordata > Aves > Coraciiformes > Coraciidae > Coracias > Coracias cyanogaster. The sequence goes on along the minus strand of JAVSBS010018528.1, from coordinate 4,767 downwards.
CCCACTTCCTATGTCAACACTTCTCCTTTAGCTTGAGGGTTTTTTTTTCCCCTCCTTATTGTTTGATTTTTGATGTATTTATAGACAGTTATCCTCCACAGCCTGCATTTTCTTGATTAAAACAAACCATGCTATTTTAGCCTTCCTGTTAAAGATGTGCTCCATTTATTACTAGAGACACAAACAAATATTTCTCAATATTGATTCTTTGTGACCCCCATCAGAAAAATTCACAAACCATAGAGCAGATTTCAGAAATATTCAGGTTTTTTTTATATATTTACAATCTCAGTCAGTTAGCAGAGCACTGCATTTTTCAGAATAGGTGGTATAAAATAAAGTGGTACTGTGATAACAATGCACAACTGTTGTCTGTGTTTGATAGTCAAGGAAAGCTTTCGTGCTTTTTTCACGCTTATTTTTTTTTGCTGCAATTAGAAATTACATTCTTGTTTCCAAAATTAGTCATCATCTTCACCCCCCATCTCCCATTAATATGTACTTCATTCTAGCTTTGAACTGCTTCTGGTTTCTAGCCAACAGAATGGATCGTACAATTCATGACTGGAAAAAGAATGACATTGAATTTAACCTTCTCAATGTAATCCTTTTAAGTCTTGGTAGCTTGTAATACAGCCATCTTGGTTTTAATGGCAGCTGTTTCCTTAGATTTACAGCTCCATTTTCACAAACACATGAAATACTTATTGTAGGTCTCAAATGACACATGTTCAGGAACACTACAATAATGAAGAGAGCAATTTTTGTAGTGTCACTAAACATACAATCAAGCTCTCAAGAGCCTACAGTTTTGCACCCAAGTGCTACATTATGTTTTTTTCCTTCTGACATTAACTCTATTAGATGGTCTGTACAAGCTGATTATTTGTCCTTTGTGGAACATTCGCTTCTACCAACTGTCAAATAAAAGCTGCTAAAAGACATATCTTTTAAAGAGTGTTTATAGAGACAGCCACATCTTCAGTATTAACTATGCATTGAGAACAGCTGGCTATCTATCTGTTACAGATTTAGGGCAAGGGTAAGTTTCAGAAGACCTGAGGAAATTTAAGGTTAAAAATTAATGAGAGTTTCCGTGCTTGATTTCCATGGGGTAGACTATTTTCTAGAGATTACTGTGACATTAGATGTTATGAATCTTATGAGAGGTTCTCAAATAATTTCCACCATTCCATGTGAAATCTTGAAACAAAGATATAACAAGTTTATGTGAGAGGGATAGGAAGAAGAAGAAGAAGCGTATAGGACTAACTCTCATCAGCTGCTGTGATCTTGGGTGAAGAATTGCCATGTCCACAGCAAAGGGGAGAGAAGTGAATATACAAAAAGCTGGACAAGGCATAAGGAAAAGAGCTTTGTATGTGTAAAGATCCAAAATGTCTTCCTTCAGCTCTGCTTTTATCAGTTTCTCCTCTAACTCTCTACCTAGTTTTGACTGTTCTCTCTGGTGCTCTGATTTGCATCTGGTTTTACATTGTGCAGATCAGACCCTATACAATGACCAGAACATGGAGGATGTTTCTTGTTTGCCAAGGAATCAAATTTCCAAGTTTTCAATTCTTATTTTTGTTGTTAAAATGCAGTTGCACTCTCTTCTTTTAGTTTGTATTGCATGTACTGAATACTGTACGGCTACTCTACTGTCATTTAATTGCTGTTACTCTTGTTTGTGTTTCTATGATTTCATAGGTTTTAGCTCGGTTAGTTCTCCAGTCTTGACTTTTTGATTTTATTAGACGTGTTAAAATGTTTTTTTAAAGTCACATAAGAGTTTCTAATAAATATTTAAAATCATGTGATACAACAAAGTGTGTAACATAATTGTACACACAGACAACTATGTACACATATTTATGTTATAATATATGTCCTTGGCAAAATTGTTTATTTTTAGTGTACAATATTTTTTGCTATACTAATGTCCTGATTTGAGCTAGAATGGAACTAATGCTGTTCAGCGATTTTACTTTCCAGCTCTGTCTCTTCTAAGTAACTGAACTTTCTGAAGTTAATGGCATATTTTCACAGACAGTGTCTGCTTCTAGCAGTGATAATGTTTGATGTTTATAGTTACTACCAAGGACTGGTGTGCAGAAAGGTTCTTTCTTATACTTGCTCCTGTGCAGACCAAAGTCACTACTAAATCCTGTGTACCCCATTGCTGGTGCAGAAAGTAAAAGGCCACACCTGCAGGGAGGAGGGGACAGGACAGGTGGCCCTAAACTGACTAACAAGGGATTCCATTCCATATACATTGCATTCAGTATAAAGCTGAGGCATAGCAAACTCTCTTATTCAGTGGCTAGTGTCCAATGAGTACTCTGTTCATTCTGCCTTTGATCCTGATCTGTGTTTGCTCCTGAATCCAGTTCCTGTCTGCTGTTGAGTCTAGGATCCTAGTCTAGGATTTCCCCAGTGTCTGCTCCACAGTTTCAGTGGTGATGGTGACTTAATTGCCATCAGGGGGGTTTGTATATATTTGTATATATTCAATTTTATTATTATTATTTTCATTAAAGCTGTTTTAGTTTTCTTTTGTAATCCATAAGTCTCTCTCCCTTATGCGTTTTCTCTTTGCCTTTGGGAAAGGAGAGGGGTTAATAGAGAGCAATCTGTCATTCATCTAGGGGCCGGTCCAGCTCTAAACCTTGACAACCAAGAATCATTGTCCTTCCCACAAGTGTTAAACAAATAGGCTGTCGTGGTTGGGGCGCAAGCTTTATACTTGTGTATTGAAGAGGTTTGCTTTCAAAGGTCTGGAAATGGCCAGTAAATTACACTAGTTTCTGAAATAAGTCTACTTTTGTTATTTTTAGTTTAACTTTCCTCACAAATCTACATAGAATATTTTGCAGCATCTAAAATAAATAGCATTATTTATGTAGAGACCTCAGTAAATAATCATCAGTTAGGACTGAAAATGCTATAATGGACTACATCTTCAGAAGAAAATGTTCTGGACACATCACTGCATTTCATTTCACCTGATGAATTCAGGTGTAAAAATGAGAAGTATGATACTGTGTATGAAACAATCAATTTTCTTCTGAAACAGATTATTTGTTTCAGTGACAGATAACGTCTTAAGTTTATATTCTAAAGATGTAATACAATGTCAATGCTGCTTATATGGCAGCAGTCCAATGTGTCATATGGAAATCACAACTGCAAATAAACCCCAACACATGCACAAGACAGCAAAAAAAAAATTGGTAATAAATTTAATTCATTTAAGAATAAATGAAACCAAAAAATTTAAAGGAAATACAATAGACTTTTGGTGTAATATGCTCCCTCCTTCCTAACATTAGATCCTCTGATGCTAGAATTTCATTACAGTGAGCAACACTGGACATGAGTTTTTAGTTTGATATATCACAGTATTTCTTTGCAAGAATATTGAAAACCTAAAACACCAGCATTTTTATGTCATTGAGGTATGGCTCTATTAATGTAGCCACTGTTGTGGCAGGTAGTACTACTAGTGACTGACAAAAATATTCCTCCTCAAAACAGGTAGATTTTTCAATGCTTCTTGCTGGTTTGATGATCAAATAGAAGCTCTCAGGAAGTTTAGGGCTATTCTTCCTTCATTAAGAAGAAACTGTAATGAAGGGGGAAAAGTATCACCCAAACAGACCACAGTTTTTTCTCCATATCAGCTTTAAAGCACTGGCACAGCTGTCATACTAGTATCACATTGACTTACCTTTCCGATAAACTGAAAACCTTACTTCTAGTAGGAAAATGTTTAAGAAATGATGAAGTTTCAATTTGGGTTCTTGTCCAGATTTTAGTACCAAACCAAAAGCAACAATTTTCACACTTCTAAATCAGACGCAGAAGTGTCACCAAGTGCCTTTCAGTGTTCCTAGTCTTAAAAGACTTTATTTAGAGCTAATATACCTCTGGGACCCCCATAATTCACTGTGAATACCATGAGCAACCCTTTATCTAGGAAAGCCAGTGCAAAACTGTAATGACTTTCTAGAAGAATTGTTCCATCAAATTAATAGCTGGCTGAGACTCAAACTTCTATAGCTTGAGTACAAACTTTTTGTGAACCTTAAAAATAAGTGTCTCTTCTTTAAAAAAGGTTGCTAAGATACATGTCTGTATCCTATCCAAAACACTGTAAAAGACTGATCCAATAGAAAATAAACTGCGAGTCATCCTTCGTTTGTAATCAGGCTACAATAATATTTCTAATAGATACCATACTTAGTCATAGATATTTAGATGTTAGCTGTATTTGAAATCTATAGATGTACTGGATTGGACAAAATTAATTCAATGGTTCCTGAATTTTGTAATATTGCTCAGAGAAACAAGGCCTTTTTATCCCTCACAATACAGCAGAAACCATCATATACCCAGAGCACATACAATGCGCTATAAGTGCAGGATTTGTATACAGGCCTTATACCAAAAAGAGTATGAGAACAGAACCAGATGTTTGTGTCATTTCTTCTGCTGAACTTTCTCAGAAGTCCTTATACATTTTCTTCAATTAGGGGCCATTCTGCTACAAATGATGTCTTAGTGTTTTCATATTCCAGAATATTCATTCTGTTTTAAAGCTTCACGTATAGCTGATATCCAATAGCACAGCTCTTTCCTATTTTTGCAGTTTGCAACCTTAATTGCTACTATTACATAAACAATAGTGTGAAACATGATTTTCTGCCTGAGTGTAGCATTGAAACCAAATACATGTCAGTGTCTGGAAACCAGAAAACTACAACC
>JAVSBS010018526.1:0-19027 GCA_033124195.1 Coracias cyanogaster | reverse complement strand
GTCCTCTGCAATAAACTGAGCAGTTTTCAAATGACAATTATGTTGTCTCTGCTTGCAAGAAGTCTCCACCAATTTACTCTGCTGGTTGGGATGAACACCAAGCATACTGATCTGAAATAAAAAGAGGAACACAAATCTTTATTCCAAATAAGTCATTAGATGAAATGCCTGGGAAAAATCTTGACTTAGTCACCTATTTTTTTGTTTTAATACATTAACTTTGGAGGTACAAAACAAAGCAAAAGTGAGATAACATCATTACTGTCTTGCTATATAAACAGAATGTATAAAGAGTGTCTGCAGAGTAGTAAATTAAAGTGCTCTTTGAATTGCATGACTTACATAACCTCTCTGACATTCTGCCATCTTTCACTCTCTGGCCTTCACTTTGTGGAGTAAGTTTCATATTCCACAGAAGTCCATTAAATCGAGATTCAATTAAACTGAACATCCTATCTGAATGCAGTCAAAGTATTTTCTTACCGTACAGGCTGTAATAAAGCATTCTCAAACCCAAAATGCCATGAAATGAGTGTATAACTAGAACCTCAGTACATTATAGATCTGCCATCATTTTTTAGAATCTTGCAGCGCATTCAAGTAATAAAGGTTAGAAGGTGTCTTAATAATATCAGCCCTCATACTGTACAGCACTGAAGTATGTGAGCAAAATCCACCTTATGAATAACACTCTCTTAAATGAGGATGAATCTAACACAGGTACAGCTAAATATGCACCACAGGCTTTTGCTGAATCAAAGTCATTAAAGCCTCCATCATGTCGATTCACAAAGCTCACATTTGCCTAAATGAAAGCACAGCCTGAACGAGGTCTAGAACAAACCTGCACGCATTAAGTGGCCTGACAGACTGTATAACTCATGCATGATAGGGATTTATGCTGCTACAGTAACTAGGAATAGTGCCAACCCAGAAAGTAGTACTGGAGAACTTCAGGACCAATATCTGCTCCTGGCTTTGGCATTTGATACACTGTAGAAAAAGACAGAGTCCAGGCTCCAGCTGTTACCTTCTTGTGTTCTTTGGATGAGTCATGAAAGAGGTGACAGCTGGGATGAATCCTGCTAAAAGCCCTAACCTGAAGCCTGTTAGGATAGTTTTGCAGATGAATAAGGAGCACAGTTATTTCCCCTTTACCAGCTCTTTTAATTTGATCAGAATCTATCTCCCAGTGAGTAATTTTTTCCACTGCTGAGATGCATTGTGTCTAGCAAAGTCCTTCAGCATGGGGCATTGGGGCTGTTACTTGAGGAGATTTGGAACTAAGGTTTCTTTTGTTGCATTATACTTTTGCAAGACAATTGTTAAACTTCTGTAAAAAGGTAAAGAACAGGAAAAAATCATTAAAAATTCAAAATAAAAATGAAAGTATTTGGGGTTATTCCCATTTTTTCAATGTTAAGCAAAAATAGAAAGTAATGGTTAACAACAGGGTTCTTCCTTCAACTGCACATGTCTCCATCAACCCCCTTTCTCTGCCAAACTGTAATAAATATTTTTATGAGAAACACACTGTATAGAGAAAATGAAGAAGGACTCCAAAATGCTAAGCTCAGTGGGCATGTAGTTGAAAAAGTGATTTGTCAACATGCCTGGAAATCATAGTTTCTCTTGGACTACATCCAGCAAATTCTTGGTTTCTGTAACACATGATTTTATTAAAGACCTATAATCTAATCCAATACCACGTCTAGTTGGTAGAAATCTTTCTACCGAATGTAAGTTGAATTTGGTGTAGCTGTGTAATGGCTATTAGTTGGTCAACATATACAAACAGTTTTTACAGCTGAAACAATACAGAGTATATGCTAGATTAAAATCCTACTACATCAATCTATAAAACTGAGACCATATATGGTCAATAATTTCTGTATATTGATGATGGTTTAACAGCAGCAGCTAGAGCTCTCTGGGAAGGTTGTCCAGTCACATCACTGTCATGCTATTAGGAAGCTTATGCAAAAATGGCCAGTGTTAACAGCAGGAGGAGGCCAAAGACATCCTGCCCTTTTTTTCACCTAGTAAAATCACTTCTGGGCTTTATATGAATATATCCTATAGATGTAATATTATGTTAGAACGCTGGCCTTACACCTCTGAAGAGCAGGTGTATCTGAAACAACTATCCCAGGAGACACACCTTGAATCCTCTGGACTGCTGGTTGCCCTTGGTGCATGTTGTTGCCATGGGTTTCAGTCAGATCAGTTCACACATACCTGACAAAGAAACAAGGTCCCATCATCGAAATCTCTCCTCAGTTACTGGCACGCTTCATGCCAGGACAGCTCTGCTTACACAGGTAATTGCCACCTGCATGTGGTGGAACAAGATAGTGCACTTAGGTTTGCATCTGAGTCTTAATGATACGTGCTATCATACCAAACTGCTAATCAGCTCTCTAACTCCTTCTAATTAAACATAAAAATAACAACATATCAACAAAGCTATATTCCTTAGCTAAATTGTACAATGATTAATTTAGTAGCATTTTAACCTGAGTGAGCAAGAAAAGAATGTATCTCAGCAAAAAAACTACCGAGGATCATTGTAATTGCAATTGTTTCAAGATAAAATACTGAGGGCACAGGAAGGATTACAAATAATGATCTTAAAATTGCATCCATCTGGCAGTAATTACTGTAGTTGAGCAATCCAAAAAACCCCATACCTTCCCAACTAGCAGAACAGTGAGTACTAGGTAACAGTAAATACTGATTTTGTAATAATTTCTAACAGTCATATTGCAATAGTATTTTCACTCTGCTTAGCATTTTCATCTTGAAAAGGTAAGCACAGAGCTGTGTTTTGGTTTCTGATTCACAGCTCATTCCCCAACATGTGTTCCTGATACATTTTTTGACAGTATGTTGTATTGCCATATGATAATTACACCAAACTACTTTAAAAACTGCTTATTACTGCATAATGTATTTATTTTTCTTTTTTAAATCAAAGCATCTCAAAATAAAACAATAGTAGTGCAAGCTGGAACATAGGAGGTTCTGCATAAATATGAGAAAAACTTCTTCACGGTGAGGGTGACAGAGCACTGGAACAGGCTGCCCTGTTGTGGAGGTTGTGGAGTCTCCTTCTCTGAAGAGTTTCAAAACCCACCTGGACACATTCCTGTGTGACCTGATCTAGGAGATCCTGCTCCCGCGGGGTGATTGGACTAGATGATCTTTCGAGGTCCCTTCCAGTCCCAAACATTGGGTGATTCTGTGATGCTGTGTAATAGTAGTCTAAGAAATGTGTATTTTAAAAACCTTCACAGACTGTCTCGTACCTTCCTTAAAACGCATCTGTGAGCACCACAGCCTCTGATAGGATGCAGCAGCTTATCTTCATGGGACTGACATTTTCTTTCAGAGCTGGAACTGTACTACCTTGAGAGCCTCCATACCTTTGGTAGAGGAAGAAGAGCACTGCCTTAGGTCATCTCAGCCATCTCTAGGAGACTTCATTTCCAAATGGAAATTTCAAAAAAACTTTCTACATTTCTGTTTCACTGGGCATAAACAGACTGTCTGTCATGGAAGCATCCCTCACCATGGTTCCAAACTCTCTCAATTTAAACCATACTCACAGAAGTCATTGACTGCGCTTTGATCTTTTGACTGATTTATACTACCATTAAAAAAAAAAAAAAGTAAAAGCTATTTTTATGACCTGCCAGCAATTTCAGGATGTTTCCTATTTAGTACATTTGATACAAGCCTTTTCTCCCAAGTACATTAAGAATATTTTTTAATACAGTTGAACTGTATATGTTTCTAAAAAGTTAACTTTTAATCTAAATTAAATGTCCCCAAACCAGTATTTTCCTTTTGAAAATGAAATGCTAACTGTACATATAATTTTAAAAAATATGTTAGTTACTTAAAAAATTAAAATATAATGTAATATAATATAAATTATATCATGCCTGCAAAATGCCTACATGAAAAATGATGACAGTTCAGAAAATAGATGTTTTTACCAAACAAAATATTTTGGAGAAGAAAAGAGAGATCACTTAAATATAATAAACAGAAATTATGTTTCTCCTCTGGTCATGGTACCTCATCTCCCTTCAACAACACTTTAGAAATAACAGCATAAATGTCTGCTTAAACATCCACGATATTTGGAAATTGGAAGGAAAAGATAAAACTTGATTCAAATAAGCATATTTTAATTGAGTCCTATCTAATGTGGTCAAATGCAACTCAACATGGATCAACCAAATAAATTTCTGTCACTTACAGATTTAAACAGACTTAAAATTAAGCATTGAGTGCGTTAATCTATTTTAAATCTGATAGAGCTGAGCCAATGAATTATCACCCAAGAATCTAACCTTTGGGAATGGATATATATAAAAGCCTCCTGCACCCACATTTAACTACAGAATAATTATGGTTTTTAACTTTGCCTGCTCCTACCACATCACTTACAGCCTTTTATTCATCAGTTATTTCTCAGACCTGTAGTACCTCAGAGAAAACCATCACCCCTAGAAGATTGTCTTGTCATTAATAATTAATTTATGGTTCCCTTTCACTGCAGATATAGGCTACAAAACAAGATACAGAATTTAAAGAATATAGAAAAAAATCCCATGATGGTTATAGGACACTGCCTTTTTCTATTATATATATTGTCGCATTGCTTCAAATTATTTAATGTTCCTCCTTCTGGTTACTGATTTAGAAGGAATATTTGTACTTTAAGAGAAGAATGTGGTTGCCCCGTTTAAGCATTCAAATAATTTAAATATGTCAACTAAAAGTGTTCTTATTCATTTAGGATCTAAGCAAAGCCTTTTCTGAAATCTTCTTAGCATGAAAAGACAGATAAGCTATTTGTGTATGTCTCTATCTATATAATATCTATAAAGAAAACAGGACATCACAAGTTGAAAAAAAAAACAAACCACCATTCACCAGAGTAAAACCTGCCAGGCTAGTGAAATACACCACAAATCTACTAAGCCAAATTCATAGTCACATTTAAAGTTAAATTAAAAGAACCCCAACCCATCCAGGTATAGTTTTTATTCCCTTATATCACTATAAATCAGGAATATGTGACTGAAACTAGTGTGCCATCAGCAGATGTAAAAAATGAGAGGAAGCACTTCGGTGACAAGGTAAGTTGTTTCTACACCATAGGCTTATGTTTAACCCCTGCATTTCCAGAGCAGCATAAAGGCATCTAAGTATGTACTTGAATCAGAATATTTGTTTCTCATGAAGTCATTGAGTCTATTAAATAAGCACCTGTTGTTTCCTGAAAATAACATAAAAATGAGTGAATAAACTATTCTACAAATTACTTCAGGTCAGAGGCAGAGTAAGGGGCTTCCTGTACCATTGGACAGAGTGTGAGCAGCAGCAGGGTCAGTTTCCAGATTTGCTGATGAGACAGGATCACAAAATAAGAGGATGATTGAAGATCATCTTGAGTGTGATCACGAAGCACGTACAGGACAACCAGCTGATCAGGCCCAGTCAGGTTTATAAAGGGCAGGTCCTGCTTGACTAACCTGGTCTACTTCTATGACAAGGTGACCTGCTTAGTGGGTGAGGGAAAGGCTGTGGATTTTTCTGCTAGGAATGTAGTAAAACTTTTGACACCATTTCCCACAGCATTCTCCTGGAGAAACTGGCTGCTCACAGCTTGGATGGGCATACATTTCACTGGCTAAAAAACTGGCTGAATGGCTGGGGCCAAAGAGTGGTGGTGAATGGAGTTAAATGCAGTTGGCAGCTGGTCACAAGTGGTCTTTGCCAGGGCTCAGTGCTGGGGATACTAAACTCCTGTTTAATATCTCTATCAACAATCTTGATGAGGAGATAGAGTGCACCCTCAGTAAGTCTGCAGATGATACCAAGTTGGGTAGGAGTGTTGGCCTGCTTGAGCGTAGGGAGGCTCTTTGGAGGGATCTGGACCAGCTAGATCGACATGCTGAGGCCAACTGCATAAGCTTTAACAAGGCCAAGTGCTGAGTTCTGCACTTGGGCCATTATAACCCCATGCAATGCTACAGGCTTGGGGAAGAGTGGCTGGAAAGCTGCCCAGCAGAAAAGATCTGGGGATACTTATCAACAACCAGCTGAACATCGACCAGCAGTGTGCCCAGGTGGCCAAGAAGGCCAATGGCATCCTCGCTTGTATCAGAAATAGTGTCACCAGCACGACTAGGGAAGTGGCCATCTCCCTGCACTTAGCACTGGTGAGGCCACACCTTGTGCCGCTTTCAATTTTGGGCACTTCAAGACAAGAAATACATTGATGTGCCAGAGCAGGTCCAGAGAAGGGCAACAAAGCTGGTGAAGGGCCTGGAGAACAAGTCTTATGAGGAGCAGCTGAGGGAGCTGCAGCTGTTTAGTCTGAAAGGGAGGCTTTCTGAATAAAATGAGTCGCTCTCTACAACGATCTGAAAGGAGGCTGCAGAGAGGTGGTTGCTGGTCTCTTTGCCCAAGAAACAAGCGATAGGACAAGAGGAAAAGGCCTCAAGTTGCACCAGGTGAGGTTTAGGTTGCACATCAGAAAAAAATTTTTCACGGAAAGGGTTGTAAAGCACTGCTGCCTAGCAAAGTTGTTGAATCACCATCCCTGGATGTGTTTAAAAGCCATGTAGATGTGGTGCTCAGGGACATGGTTTAGCAGCGGACTCGGTAGAGTAGGGTTATGGTTGGACTCCATGATCTTAAAGGTCTTTTCCAACCTAAATGATTCCATGATTCTATGATTCGAACAAAACTGTACGTTAACTACAGCTACAGATATAAACAATATGCTATATAACAATAAAAAGGCAAGTTACATCTATACCCTTCACAACGCAGTCTCTGGAGATCATATTATTTTAACAAGCACGCTTTAGAAAAGACCACGTCAAAGAAAAAAAACCAATAACTTCTATTACTAGTAATACAATCTAGCCCATAAAAAAGAACACAGTGACCAGAAACAGAGGCTAGACAAACTGAAAGACAAAAATAATCCCACTTTTGAAACAGAAGTCATACAACTGAATAACTTTCCATTTGAAAAAAAATTACGAAAAGATCATAATTTTTCCAGCAGTCTGGAAATACTGTAAAAACATGCCCTCTACCCCCTACCCTCCCCCCACCCCCAAAAGGGAAATTCTTCGCTAACACTATAGCACAAGTCAAAATGCTTTTCTATTACAGGTGAATAGCCATGACAGAAGTCCAAAATGAAGGTTATGGAAGAACTATACTAAAAATACTTTGTAGAAACTGAAACAGTAATTTGTAAAGCTATATGCCTTTTAGTGTCACATGCAACTCACAGTATGCAAAAAAAATCTATGGGAAGTTGAGCAGAAGTCAAGCAGGAAATCAACTCTGAGAAGCTTCTCTGATTGTGAAATGTCCCATCAGAGCTCTAGCCACATTTCTGCAACAAACACTCCATCACAAGCAATCACAGGTCAAACAGATACTTGATACAGGCAACTGAACAAGAACTTAACACCACTTAAGAATCTGTGCATCATTATGCATTTGTGCATCACGCAAACCCTAGCAAAGCCCATAGACTTCTTTCTCATGTATTGATTGCAAGAAAAACTTCACTCTCAATAAAACAGAAGATTTATGTATATATAAAACCAATGGTTTTCTATATTTATTCTTTTTTCCGTACTTAATATAGTCATAGGAATTATTTTTAAATATTTTTTTAAAGTACTAAAAATTCCATGAGAATTACTTTAGAGACAGGCAAATTACTGCTACCATCAAGTACTAAGATTCTCAGAATTGACAGGATTTTGTTACTCCCAGGAACAAAACAGTAAGATTTTCACATTTAGCAGAGATTTGTACTGCTAATATAGAACAAAGCACTTCTGCTAACAAATTGTTTCCAGATTCCAGAATCCAATGCATTAAATTTATAAATTGACCTGCAGCAACATGCTTCTACCTACTACCTTTAAATAATTAAAAAAAAGGTGATGAATAGACACACTCTCATTTTGAAAATCCCCCTGAAGAAAAAATGATAACATGTACAGAAAATGACATTAGTAACACAATTTTTAATTAATACTAGATGTTTAAGTGTATTTTCAAGCAACTAATAGTGACTACTTTCAGGTCAAGAAATACTTCAACGGTATTTAAAACCAACCTCTTCTAAGCACTCCTTTTACCCTTTCTGACACCATACTACAGTCATGACCAAAATCTTGAATGCTTTAGACTGCACATAAAAGGAGAGAAAGCTAACTACAGAAAAAACAAAACAACTACATGAACATGGTTCTATATTCAAGTACTAGAATGACAGAATAGAAAAAAAGCTGTCCATGGAAACTTAGGGATGCTTTTTCATCGCAGTTTTCTCCCATGATAATCAGAGTTTATCATATTTAACACTGCAACAATACAGGTCAGTTTATCTGGGACTTTCAAGTACAGTATTTCAGAAGGAACTATTATAAATTCATTAGTAGGATCCAACACTTTTCATTTTGAAAGGGTCCAAAGATGTGATTTATTAAGTTTCAAGTTTGTTTAGGAACATGCAAGTAAGTTTTTCTATGTTCCTTTCAAGCCTTGATACTCAAGCTTGAGGAAAGCTAAAGCCACTGACTTCATACGCCGAGAAACAAAGTATGTCCCAACATTTCAATACAGCTGGTCACACGAGACAGCAAAACTTCATAAAACAGCGATATTCAACTTTTAGAACACTGAGTCTTTGCACCAAGCTTATATACTGCTATCATAGGAATGAAAAATACCAAAATGCTACGAAACAGCTGAAAAACAACTCTTCCAGTAACTTTTCCAGCTATGGCGATATGAAAGAGTAAGTCAGCTCTTCCCAAATACTTTTCCAAAGTGGATGCAGTAGACTGATGCATGTCCTCCAAAGGCATGATTTTCTTTTGAATTTAGAAGAGAGGAGAAAACAAATCTTATCCCAGGAGGAAAGACAGCCAGAGCTGTCTGGACCATTGCCACCACCATGGAATCTTGTCCAAGTCTCTCCTGCCTCCAAGGGAGCAAGGCTGAGCTTGGGCTGATTAACTTAATTACTGCGGGAGATGAGGGTGAGCAACACTTTTGTCACACCATAAAAGCCTGCCATGAAATGAATCAGAGCACACTAACACTTTCTGCTCCTTCATCCTAAAGACCTTTTGAGTAGCTGTCATTTAGTTTCTCATTAAGCAGAGAGCAAAAGTGATGAAAATGTTTTCTACAAAAACAGCACAAAAGCTAATGGAAGGGTGTTTCACATGCATCCAACTTCTATAGGATTTTTTTACCCCAGCATTTGTTTTATGAAAGCATTTTTCCAGCATACACACAAAAAAAGAAAAAGTCATTAAAAAGTACTACTTTCTTGGAAAACCACATGAACTAAGGGGCAAGTGATGCCTACTGTGTGTGTGTGTATATTTATAAGCAGTGGTTCCATAGCCATGTCTGGTCAGGTCACATGGTATCTGTGTTATATGTTATGTATCACACACAACCTCTGTTTGTAAAACACCTAGCAAAGTATGTTCCCAATTTCTACAAAGTATCAACAAGTGATCTTCCACAATATAGTTACAGAGCAGTAGTATTATCTGAATAATTCAGATTTATACTTTTGTCAGACATCCTGTACCTCACTTTCTAGAAGTCCCTGCTTGGTCACAGAGCCAATTTCTGAAGAACTAGGTAAGTACCGGCATGTAGAGAGTCATTTTGCAAACAGCGGCTTTGGAAATACTATGGTCATTTTATAACAGAACACACTTGCCCAGCCTCAGAGACCTGAGAGAAAATTCAGAAAACAGTTATATCTTTTGTGGTATTCAAACAAAACACACTGGCATTGCAGTAAACTCTGTTATTAAAGTTAGCTAGATTCTGGATTACAGATAAGCAATTTGATTTAGAAGAGGGATAAAAAAAGGAAAAACAAAACACCTGGCATTAAGAAAAGTCTAACAGTAGGAAATGTGTGTGCATATACATTCCGTATACATCCACTTACAACCAACAAACAACCAACACTTACAAATAATTTTTAAAATCTGACCTATCACTTTCATTTTGATTCACATTTTTTAAATTGTTTGCTTGGCAAAAGAAACAAGAAGGACCAAAAACCTGCAACAGACACACACTCTCTTTTGCACTTCACAAATTACAAGTAGTTCGTGATGCAAAGCTCTATGCTTAAGACAAAGTCTTCAGAGAAGACAAGCAATGCCGCATCTCACCTAATATTAGCATGTGAAACACTCCAAAAATCCCTAACTTCCTTTGGTCAAGATAACACATCGGATGACTTGGAGCAAATAAAAAAGAACTGGATTTCCTCTCTTCTTTGAATCACTGTAGATCAACTTTAAGATCATATCACATTTAAATGTTTAGAGCTTTCTGGCTTGCTTCTTCCAATTTGGATTTAAGGGACAAACATGCCCTTTTCTTATTCATTTTGTTCCTTTCTCCACCTATTTAACTATGACACGACAAATCTCAACTCTTATATAATCTTATCTCATTGAAAATCCATTTATTCTCTGGAAGTTGACAGTTCAGTTTAACAGATTCATTTCAAAGCCAGCTTTTATAAATGAGAATGCAAGTTGAATGATAACTGTGTCACTTATGATATCATTGACTATACCTCTTTCTTGTACATATTGCCATAAGGAAATAAGGACACAGCAGAAGATAACATCGAGTCAAACTAAACCCATCCATGAATAGACAAGTTACTCCTGAAAACCAATATGGAAGTTCATGGCTGTCCAGAAGACAAGAGCAAAAAAATTCAGAAAAAGAGTTGAGTGGAGTAGTTGTAATTTCTGACATGCTGTTTCTACATAAAAGTTAACCTTAACAACTGAGTATCTTCTGACGATCCCACAGCCTGACTGACTCCTGTTCCAAACGCTGTTCAATATCATGAGCATGTCAAAAACATATTTTGATTTTTAACGATCAAAATGCAAAAGCCATTCATAAGTATGGCAGAGCAGAGCCAGCAGCAAGATCTTAAGAATGGAAAAGCCAACAAGAAGATATTATAGCTTACATATCCCATCCTTGGCTGCTTTCTGTAAAAAGGAAAATGCATACTTTTAAGTGTCTTAAAAGATAAATGTGGCTTACATCTTCATTTCTGTTAAGAGTCAACTATCAACACACTGTATTCTGAAATACAAGCAAAAAGCTGATGGTAAAAGTCTGACTAAAAGATACCCTAATTTAACCTCTTTTCCTTGCCATAGCACAGTAAGACTTGGCACAGGACATGCTGGAGCAGCTACTTACATCAAAGGTGAGTGGAGGATGCCAACAGCCTTACAGAACTGCAACTGAGAAAAGAGCAAAAAGCACCAGCTGGAATTTTATTTGCTCTTCCAACTGAGTTTTTCTGCTTCATTTTTATTTCATCTAATACATCTCCTGCTATCAATCACAGTACCTGTGCCCCTCCCCCCCAAGAAAACCTCAAAACATAACAGGAAGGTACATTTTAAAAGGCATATTTCCAAGTACTACAGCTACTGCGTGCAGTGCAAGAGCAGCAGCTCTATTAGATGCTGATTCACAAAGCAGAGACAAGACGCTTTCGCAGCAAGCCTGTGGCCTCACTCTTCAAGGACACTGACCTGGGAATTGTCGCTATGGATCACCCCTAGCACCTGTCTCATTGGGAAGTGAAATTCTAAAATGAATCTCTGGCACTTCTAGTTTTTATTACAGAATAACATGTTCAGAAAAAAATACACTTGAAATTAGAGCACAGTCTGGGATTTATTTTTTTTTTTTTTTTAATTCGTAGGCCTCCATCAGAAAAACACAAGATTCAACGAACTACTTCAGTTGTATTTTGAAAGCATATTGATATGCATACTTAAGTAATGATTTTTATGCCCAAATAAACTGCATATCTGCATGCAGTAGAACTTAATTGTTGCTTGGCTACACTTCACTATATATAGTAACAATCTTTCATAACCCCAACTATCTGTATTACTGCCATATTCATGAAAAATAATTACATCCCATTTACTACCATTATTCTACGCCAATTCTTAATTTGGAGACTTAGATACTAGTTTAGCAACTTCTCACCTGAAGCCATCATGAGACAAAACCTTCTGAGTGTTTAAGAACCCCTGCTAGCTCTTGATTATTTTGCAAGTCTTTCTGAGCTTGGTAGAGATCTTTTCCCAAGCAAAATGGATATTTTAAGCTGCTTGTTTCAAATCTTGAACATTTTTTTCTCCTCTTTCCAGACAGAGTTCACCTTCATTTAAGAGGTATTAAATGTCACAAAGAAATTAACTCTACAGGAACTGCAGAGACACACAAGAAAGAAAATAAAATATGTTCTGTTTTGGTACAGTTAGTCAGCCTCTCACAAGACAACCTGATTTGAAGGAAGAATCTTCAGCTGCCTAATGTGGTTGAATCTCAAATTGAAAAAAAAAAAATCTCTACTCCCAGAGCACCAGAAATTTGGGAAGAAACTTCAGAACCTGCAAATACATAGTTTTAATGAATCTTTTATTCCTGAGCCTATGAGTTTGTCAAACTGCACTGAAAAAGGATGTATTAAAAATCCCTTTTTTCTTTCCCCTAGAATTCGTGGTTGTCAGACTCTTCCTTCCTATGAACTTAACAAGAGCTATAACAGAAAACTGCTATTTCTATGAAGTTGATCTGGCTCCCTTCTTTGCTGGAAGCTCAAACAGGAGGTTGTCATGACCAAAAGAAAAGGTGAAGTCAAGAACAATGCAGCCATCCCAGCTCTTCCCTGATGCTAACCAAAATCAATCGCACTGTACAGAAGGCAGAAGAGTACACAGGAGTCATTTACAGTTGCCGTCCTAGAACTGAAGCAACTTAGCAGCATCAGCACTGTAACATTCAAGTCTTTCCTCTAAATGTCATCTTTGATTACATCTCTAGTCCATACTACTAATGAAAATAGTGTTACATATACATTGCATCAAGAAGGATAAAAACTTTATGACAGCCTGAAGGCACTCTAGTACAAAAAAGAAACAATGGAGGAAAGTTTCAGAGACCTCTCTGACCTCACACTCATCTAGAATTAAAAGCAACAGAGACTTTTAGTCCTCTCCTTACTCCAGTCTACCAAGAGGAATCAATGAATAGCCAAGTGTGCAAGTTACCTGGTACAAGACCTTGTGTTACAATTCTGTTCTTCAAATAACCCAGAATTCTCCTGAATACAGTCTTCCTAACAAGAGTCTTCACAGCTTGTTTCAGCACTGCAATGTGACTAGTACTGAAGACTGTTCTGATTTTACAAGCCAAAAGCATCTCCAAACACTTTAAGGTCATGCTACATCCGGAAACTGTATGGACAAAATAGTTTGTGGAGTATGAGAAAGGCTGGAAATAGACACGAGCACTTTAGTGAAACACAGAAGACAAAGGCAGGAAGCCTATTCTCTGCAGAGAACCTAGCTTCTTAATGACATCTCCAATTCTAAATTGTGTACTTCAAAACAAACAACCTGCCAACCCAAACCCACAACCAAACAAAACCAACCCAGCAAAACACACAATCACATCCATAGTTCAGCTTCCACTCCATAGCCCTCAATGGGCATTTTATTATTTCCCTTACCATCTTTGCTTTGCTCATGTTGGCAACAACAGCCCTGTTTCAACAGCCATGATGACTGCTGACGATACTAGCAGAGCAAAAACTTCAAGTCATCGTAAGTCTGCCATTTGGCTGGCACCATTTTTGGCCCTGTACTCCTACAAAAGAAGATATTATAGCATGTGATAGGTTTGAATGGTCCCAAGACCACCACAAACTATATCACACTCGTACATTGTCAACTGTATATTTAATTGACAATGAATTTACTAGTAAACTGGAGTTTAACAAGGAGGACAGCAGCTCATAGAAGATGTATTAGAGCGATAAACTGACTACATAGGAAAACAGTTGTCTTGTATTAATGCATTTTATATGTGGATATCTAACATCAACGAACTTTACCAGGAAGTATCAGTTTTCTTCTGAATGTATTCATACCTTAAAATTTAATACATCTGAATACTATGCAGCTTCTATGAGAAAAAAAATATAAAGACATAATTACTCAATATTTGTATAACTATTAGAATTCAAGGGTTTCTTATTTTTTAAGGCTTATTTTTTGAAGACTTGTGAAGGTCTGTAGGAAAAAACAAGCACTTGTTTCCAGACCAATTTTAAGTTCTGTAGCCGAGACACACATAGGCTAGAAACACATTTTAGTAGTTCCATCCTACAGTCCAAAATAAAACCTTAGTTTGTGTAGTGTTTTCTACAGAGGTTTCCAAGCATTAGGTCTTTGCATCACCTCAGACCACACATCTGAAAAAAAAAAAAACCAAAACAAAAACCAAGAAAACTTTTACATTTCTCAACTCTTTAAAAAGAAACTGATAAATGAATGCATACAAGAAATGAGACGTAAAGCAGAAATAAAGCTATCAGCAGTTGGATTTAAATTAGGACCTATAAATTAAGAAATTTTACTTGCTGTCTCCAGGAGTTTGTTGTATAAATATTGACAGGGAGCGGCAATCTTTCAGTTAGTTAAAGCCTATCCTTTACAAGATTTTGAGTATCAGAACAGACTTGGTCCTGTGCTCCAGTTAGAAGCTGGGTACTGATCCTGTGCTGGTTCTCCCCCAGTAGCATGGGTAGGTATCCGACCAAACAACTGCCGCTTGTCTAGTTAGCTTCTAGACTGCTGTAACTAAAGACGCACCACAGCATGTTACGTTTTGCTGATGTAGGGACATCCATCACTACTGAAAAGCCCAAGAAGAAAGCTGATTAGAGATTACACTACAGGAGAGCCAGTTGTCTCAGCAGAGCAAGACACTACAGACAAGAGGAGCTCCAAACCACTTTTCTTCTTCACAAAGATCAAGCTTCAGCTCCTGTTCAACCACTTAATCTGGGTGTCTATTTCAGCAGACTGAGAAAGCTAGAAGACAGTATTGTTTGCGTTTACTTGAAATGAGCTGTAACTGGGTCTTGTCTCCATAGCGCTCACAGGTTTACCAATATTGTCTTGTCACCCTTCTGGCATTATTGCTGATTGAATGAATGGACAAATTAAGGCAAAGAGAATAGTTTTCAACCATTCTCTAATTTTGTTCTCAAAGAAGGAAGTGCAGTTTCCGTATCCCCATTTGGAACTTCAATTTCTTGATGACAAAGGAGTTTCAATAAACAGCATCAAGCAACACCCACCAAAAAAAAAAGTGTTTTAATTACACGTTTTGGGACTTCTCAAATTGGAGATAAATCTCCTGAATCAAGACAAAAATCTCAGTATTCCTTGTTAAGAGCCCTAAAAAAGCTTTTTATTTTTATGTAGTACTAAAGTATGTCCTAGGGAATTCTCCTAACAGCAACTGTGAGGCTACCAATGTCATCTGCTCACAAGGCTTCTAAAAATTTAAGTCCTCAGTGAGCGGCTTCTGAAGCTATCATTTTCCTCAACATCTAAGATTTACAGACCAACAGGTTGATTTTCAATTTGTCCAGCAAAAATTCCAGGTGTTTCCCCCTTCCTTCCCACCATCTCCAAGAAAACAAAACACTCCGCAGTGGCCAGGGAAAAGGACATTGTTTACAAATACTTTTACTTGATAAGAGCATTTATAATTTATTACACAGTTTGGGGTTGGTTGGGTTTTGTTTTGTTTCATTTCTATTGTTGAAATATATCTTAACATCAACTTTCTATTATCATTCTTGATTAAAACTTTTTATAGGAGAAAATAATTATATTCCTACAGTTTTATGAGCAGAAGAACTGGTTAACTGTTACTCCTATATAAAACCTACCATACAGTGTGAATCAAACACTAATATTTTGACAGCCCCATCATCTCTACTGTTAACGCTTTAGATGCTCACAAAAACAAAAATCTTCTAAGGAGTGCAACCTGAAATGAGACTATACCAAGCTACTGCATTTCCAAAGCCAACTTACAGTTGCATTTTACCTTCGATTAACATACTAAGTTACATATTTTATCATTAATTTTACATCAACATATATATATATGTATCATAATTCTTAGTGATGAGCAAGCAATATTAATCTGCAATTATCATCAGTCTTGCATATAAAGCTTGGATATGGTAATTTGAAGGCAGAGAATTCTATTTCTAGGTCTATTTCTAGCCTTCAGTCTCATTTTGGACCTAACTATAGATTCACAGAATCACAAAACTAATTTGGGCTGGAAGGGATCTTTAAAGATTATCTAGTTCCAATACTCATGGCCACGGGCAAGGGAGTATTTCACTAGATCAGGTTACTCAAAGCCCCATCTAACCCAACGTTGAATATTTCCAGGGATGGGGCATCCACAACCTCTCTGGGCAGCCTCTTCCAGTGTTCTATCACCCTCATAGTAAAAGAGCTTCCTTCTTATCTCCAATATAAATCTATCCTCTGTCCGTTTAAAACTGCTGACCCCTGTCTTGTTACTACAAGCCCCAGTAAAAAATTTCTCTGTCAGAAGACAGAGATATTCAAATATTCTCTCAGAATATCCCAAAGTCCTTCTCTGCACGGCTTCTCTCAATTAATTCAACCCACTGTACTGATGCTGGCGATTGCCCCAACACCAGCAGAGGACCTTACACTGGGATCTAAAGATTAGTAGAAATATGTCCAAGAAGATTTAATCTACAACGACATTTCCCCTTACTTAGGGCTACCTTCAGACAACTTAAAGCATTCGGAAGCTGGCACTCCAAGTGTTCAACCTCTGCTGCTTCTATGCATGAGCTTCTTTAGCAAATGAGTAAGCTTCTCAGACACCAAGTTTCTCTAGTATTTTATCACTCATTCTAAAAGCATAATTGATGTGATTTCAGGGAAGGTGATTTTTGACAGTTATTTTGATAGATAGGAACTTCTGAAGTAAAGGCACTGAGTTACATTCTTTACCTTTTTTTCCCAAATTTGTTTACCAAATCCCTAACCACAGGTCTTAAGAAGTGTTTTTTAACAATTTAAGCAGAGGGAAAAGAAGTCTAGTGACAAGAGATCTAGAACTCCAAATCTCAAAGGATATTCTCATCTTTTCCTATGCAAGACAGATAAACATTAATTCATCTAGCTAAATATAAAATCAACAACAGATCTAGGAAAAACAGGTGAATCAAGCTCTGTACTTGTGTGGTTTTGGTGCAACAAATATAGAAACCTCTTGAGACTAGATAAAACAAGTTTGTCACGTGTAGTGTTTACTGTAGCCAGTTAATTTGAAGCCAAACTGCTGAAAAAGTGAAACACTTGATATCTTTGAAAATTAAGACCATCAGAAGTCTGAAGTTTTAAAAATCAACTACTCAAGTAATGAGTAGCTTGATTATTCAAGTACTTAATGTGTCTACCTAAAACATTAAAAGACCGTTCATGCATTATTACCAAAGCAGTGAGAGCAGCCAAAAGCATTTTCATGAAAATTTACTAGTTGTTTCAATCAAAAGCACAGGCAGCTTCAGATCAAGATGTTGCCCACCCATTCACCTGTTACATCCCTCCCTCTGCACTTGCCAAAGACTGGAAGCCCATAAATCCCCGGGGATTTGGTAAGATACACAGAGGAATAAGAAATTTGTTTTCATTCCAAAACTGTTGTAAAAGTGTGCTCACTGAATATTACTTTCCACTGCTCGATATCACTGAGGCACTAAGCTCAAGTTGGTTCCTCCCATTGCCATCAGCTCTGGTTAGCACACCTGTGGTATTCACAAGCATCTGATCATTGCAGGCTCCAGAGCGTGGCTACCTAACATAGCCTTCACAGACTTCAGAGACTCTTTAGGACTTAGTCTTCTGAGGTTTGTAGGACTCCTAGTAAACAGTATTTTGAGAAAAAGCACTACATCATGCTGTGGCACACGCTTTACACAGAACTTAGGCTTTGGTCTCCTCATGACTCGTCAGAAAAGACAGCCTATCTGTGATTTCCCAGCCTAGTACTGTATCAAGTGCATGGAAGTCCCAAACAAATTTAGTTACAGACAGGTGCAACTCAAGTTTTCTTACTGTGTTTTTATTACAGTTGAATATGAGAAAACGGGAAAAATAAACACATCTTTTTCTTGCACCTTTCCCTCTTGCAGCATGTAAATGGAAGTTATATAGTCCCCAGTGTGTCTTTTCTGCCTGTTCTCAGGGCTCTTCTCCCACACCTTCCTGGAAGAGTAACACTACTTCCTTCGCATCAGCTCCCCACCATCATCTTTTCTTCGTGTTCTCATACCACCTTACATATAAATTTAGAATCTTTCTACCATACAGAACCTAGTTTACAACATTTACAGAAACCAAAACGGTTACAAAACTGATTTTAAGGTTATTCCACGCTTGCCTTTTAGACTACAGGGGTTACAAACTGATGGGGAAGAAGAGTACGAATAGAAGCGAAACAAAATAAAGCTAAAGGAAACCATCCTAAGAGAAGCCAAGGACCTTCCTGAGACTGTTCTTCACACACACAAAATTGTTTCTTGAATTTAAAGGAAATCCAGCATTTTAAGCCTACATGGATAGAACATCAGATGCTGAATTTTAAAAAAAAAAAAAGAGTCCATATATCAGTTATTCATATCTTACCACTCAGATACACACAGTTACTTAACATGCTTCCTCAGAAAAAGTGAAAGACATTATAAATTACATCAATTCCCAACTTTATAGAATCATAGAATCATTCAGGTTGGAAAAGACCTCTAGGATCATCTAGTCCAACCTTCTTCAAACACCTCCCTAACCCCTAGACCATGTTTCAAAGCACCACAACTACCTGGGTTTTTTAACACCTCTAGGGATGGTGACTCCACCACCACCCTGGGCAGCCCGTTCCAATGGCTAACCACTCTTTCAGTACAGAACTTCTTCCTGATATCCAACCTAAACCTCCCCTGGTACAACTTGAGGCCAGTACC
>JAVSBS010018525.1:54932-70976 GCA_033124195.1 Coracias cyanogaster | reverse complement strand
AAACCACCACAAAACTTACTCAAGGAGTTTCAAAACTTGACCTCCAGATAAAAGACAGACTCCATGGAAACATATATTAGCATTATTTACAAGCTGTAGGAACTACATTTGAATTGGCATGCATTGTACTGAAAGCAAGCACACCTTGAAGGCTTTAGAATTAGTAAATGTGTTGTGATGACTTTTTATTGCAGTTTAGTGCCAATTTCAAGGACTATACTGTCATGATCTGCCAAAAAAAAAACCCCAAACCCCAGGAACAACACTGACAATTTTTGTATGTTTTGTAAGTTTGATTCTCAAATCCGTGTCTTGGAATATACTGACTCCTCAGGTCTTTACCAAATGGCCACGTTCTCCCAGATTTATGTGGCTATTCGTTTGACAACCAAATGTGTCTTGATCCTAGCTGTCTTAGTGAAAAGATGCAATTCTTACCCATAAAGTAGGTGGTTCTAGTAGTCATGAGTTTTCTTGATGTATCTGATTGCAACAGTACTGAGCTAGTCATATCTTATCATACTTATTTATCAACAGGTTTTTTTAAAATGTTTAAAATTATCAAGGTAGGTGCAACACCACAAAAAAAAAAAAATTCCATCAACATGAAGGGAAGAGGAAATGTCACCCTAAAAATGAAACCCCACGATACACTTACAGACATCAACAGCACTGAATGATTTGCCTTCATAAGGGCTGTTAAGTTCACTGACCAAGAATTTCTGGACTTTTACAAGATGAAAGAGTATGATCAATTACATTCTCAATAACTTAGAGCCTATCTATCCATGTTGCTTATCTGGACAGTCAGGACTTTCTCCCAACTCTTTTCTTTTTGTGCTTTGTGATCTTGCTCATACCATCTTCCTGTGACCATCTTTTCCCTGTGACTTCATCAGACGGTCATGAAAAGTTTTAGGCTTTATCACTAGAGAGCAGAGTTACCCCAACATATGCCAACTCCACTGTTTTCCTTCCTTTGAACAACAAGCAAACAAAGCACTTAGTATTTTAGAAACAAACAAACAAAAAATAATAAATTCTATTTAGAAAAATAATTGCTTTATTGTCGTCACACCTTCCTGACCAGTTGCCCAAGTCCTAAATACCTTTCAGAAAATAATTCACATGCTGCAGAACAGCCTATCGAGCTTATCAGCATCTTTTGTCTTAAGGCCACCTTAGTCATTCCTTGTTACCATTCCTGGTGCCTTTGACCAGCGTAAAGTGCTGTGCCATAACCTTCGGAACCGCTGCTACGGGGCTGCAAGCCCTGCCTGCCCTGGGGCCTGTCTCAGGTTGGAATGGGGATGAAGCTGGTCAGTTTGGAGTGGGGCGACTCTCTCCAGGTGTTCAGGCTGTGGGTTGGGCTTCTGTTGTTGGTAAAAGAAGTCTGTCGCCTGCTGTTGCTGTTTGAATCTTCTTTACTCAGCGTCTGCTTTATTTTTTGGCAGCAAGGGAAGCTCTGTATGCAGTCTTGCAGGAGGTGCCCGCTGAAGAACATGTAGATCCATGGGTTACAGCAACTGTTCAGACTGGCCAACAGAGCTGTGACAGTAGTCGCAGTGTTCTCAGAATCTGGGGAGGGCGGGAAGAAAGAGGTTTAATCATCAAAAGAACATTTCAACCATTCAGTCAATTGCTTTATTAACTGTTGGATTTATTTCCCTGAATAATTCTAGTTCTACAAGTTGAGTAGCAGCATTTGAAACGAATAATGAGGGCATAATGAGGAAAGTTCTTATTTGTGTAAGGCTGCCATTGAAGTCAACGGGAGTTTGGCAGAACAGACTTCAAAAAGCTGTGACAGAACAAGTTATGGGGAAGTCCATCCAAAATAATACTTTAGTCCTGTTTCCACTGAAGTTTATCCATGTGTTGATAAGCTCATGCTTTAAATACTGAACAGCTTTTATTCAGACTTTTGTTTTCAAAATTGGTTACCCTGGGAGGCAATGGCAAAATTCCCACTGATTTCCCACTGCTTTCAATAATACCGAATTTTGCTGTATACATTTGCATGCTGAAAAGTGTCAAATGCTCAAATAACTACTGGCTTGTGAACCAAATCTGGATTTCAGAGGTTGAACAAATGTTTACTTAAAGGAAAAATGGAAGTCAGCACTGTGCCATAAACCAGTTTTGGTCTTCTACCTTCAATAACTATTTAAATTACCAAAGACTTTAAATATCCGTTTAGTCTAATAAATTATTAGTGACCTTTTCTTGTAAATAATCTGTGAAGAAGTACAATTGTTGTGTTAGGCAGCTTCACAGATTTAAGGAATCTTTTCAGACAAACCTGCCAAATACCCATCTGTACGATTAGGTTTGCATTTCTTCTGAAGTAAAATAAAAACAAAATTTAAAATCTATTTGCCTACTGCAAGTCTTTACTGCTCTGTAGAGACCTGCGTTTTAGGCTTGACTTTAGTTCCATATTAGGGGCAATCAAGGCTCTCACTCCAGTAAATGATAATTTGATACTAAAAAAAAACCGAACAACCCAACAAAAATCAACAGAACAGAATTGCCTACATTGGAAAAGACCTTTAAGATCACCAAGTCCAATCACTAACCTAACACTGACAATTCCTCGACTACACCACATCCCTAAGCACCATGCCTAGAGTCTTCTAAATACCTCCAGGGATGGGGACTCCACCACCGCCCCGGGCAGTGTCAAAGGTAACGACTTTTAAACTCCCCAATTGTTTTCAGCCAGATTTAACAGGGTATCTCCAAAACACGGCGTTGCCCCCGTTTCGTGAGAACCGGCGGCTGACTAAAGGAGCTACTCAGAGGTGACGGCCCCATCGAGAGGAAGGGTTCAGGGGGCGCTGAATCCCACTACCAGACGGCGGGGAACGCGCAGGAAAGGAGACTCGGGAAAAGCCAGTTTTGCGGCTGCCGCTCGTTCCCGGGGCCGCAGCGTGCCCGCTCCCGGGGCGGGCCGAGCCGAGCCGAGCGCCGCCGCCTGCCCTCCGCGCCGCCGCTTCCCGGGGCCGCCCCGGCCGGGGGTGCGGGCGGTGCCGGCGGCGCGGCCCCGAGTGCTTGCTCAGCCAGCCCCGGTCCCGCTCTCGGCTGCCGCGACCCACCTCCCCGCCGCCCGCCCCGGACGGCGCACCGCTCCGGGCACGCCGGCTGCGGTCCCGGAGAACCCCAGCGCGGAGCGGCGAGCGGGGGGCGGGTGGTCCTCCCGGTGCCCGCCGGGGCCTCGCCGTCACCTACCGACCCAGGGGAAGCGCTGGTCCCAGACGGACCACATCTGGATGGTGAAGAAGGGCGCCCAGCAGACGACGTAGGCCGAGACGATGACGAAGGTCATCTTGACGGTGCGGATCTTGGCGCGGGAGATGGTCTTGACGCTGCTGACACAGGGGTTGAGCAGCAGCCCCCGCCGCCCGCCGCCGCCGCCCGCCCGCCGCCCGCCGCCCGCCGCCTCCCCCGGGCGCGTCTTGCCCCGGACGTTGCGCCAGATGCGGTAGCAGATGAAGCCGTAGCAGGTGACGAGGACGAGGACGGGCGCGACGAAGATGCCGCCGGTGATCCAGGTGATGTAGGCGCGGGGCCCCCAGGGCATGATGAAGTGCGCCCAGCAGTCGTAGACCTGCGAGCCGCGCTCCACCTCGCTGAGGGAGAAGATGAAGTACTGCGGGGTGCTGAGCAGCAGGCTGAGCGCCCAGGCCGCCGCGATCATCCCGTAGGAGCGCTTGGTGGGCTGCTGCAGCGTCTTCAGCGGGTGGCAGACGGCGATGTAGCGGTCGGCGGTCATGGCCACCAGCATGTACGCCGAGGCGAACATGCCGAAGACCTGCAGGTGCTTGACGACGCGGCAGAGCCCGTCGGGGCCGTGGAAGCGGTGCGTCACCTCCCAGCAGAGCTGGGGCAGCACCTGGAAGAAGGCCACCACCAGGTCGGCCAGGCTGAGGTGCCGGATGAAGAGGTGCATGCGGGACGCCTTGCGCGGCGTGCGCCGCAGGGCCAGCAGCACGCTGCCGTTGCCCACCACCGCCACGGCGAAGGTGACGGCCAGCACGGCGATCTCCAGCTTCGCCAGCTCCTCGTCCCGCCCGAAGGGGTCCCAGCCGCCCAGGCTGCCGTTGGGCGACCCCGACCAGGCCTCGGGGCTGGGGCTGCTGCCGCCGCCGCCGCCGCCGGGCTCCGCCGACCGCCACCGGCTGCCGTTCCCGGGCGAGGACGCGGCCCGGGGGGAGCCGGCGCCGCCGGCGAGGCGCATGGGGAGGGCTGCGCGGCGGGGCCCGGCCCGGCCCGACCCGACCCGACCCGACCCGACCCCCGGCGCGCCCGTTCGGCCGCCACCTCCCCGCTCCAGCAGCGCGGAGCGCCGGGCCAGGTGCCTTTATCCCCCGCCGCGGGAGGCGAGGCGGGGAGCTCCTGTGCCAGTGGCTGCCCAGAGCCAGCCCCCTCCTTCCCCCGGCTGCCGCCGCCGCCGCCCCGTCCGCTCCCCCCGCCCGGCCCCGCCGCCGCGGGAGGCTCGTCCCGCCGCCCCCAGCCCCGGAGGGGAGCGCCCCGCCCAGAGACCGGGGCCGCTCCGCCCGAAAAGTGATGCTCCGGGAGGGAGCGGGGTCCGCCGCCCCTTCCCTGCCTCCGCGGAGCCCCGGCGGGGCGAGGGAGCGACAAGGGGCGGCGGGGAGAGCCGCTCGGGCCGAAGCAGCACCCGGAGAGCTCCCTCACGGCCAAGAACAGCAGCGCTTAAGAGTTTAATGGAGAATAAACAAGTTGCCGTAACAGTGCAGAGAGGATGGAGGTCTGTCCGCGTCAGGCTACAAGCCTCTGAGCCCGCTTCCACACGGGGATGGTCGGTAAGAAGTGCTGGTTTGGCTCTGAGGGACCCCACTTGGGCCTCTGGCGTTTCACAGCGGTGCAGGGATAAACCCCGGCAAAGTGAATGATCGGCAAAATTAGCACCGAGTGTGAAAGCAACCCTCTAAACCTAATGTTTTTAAAGTTTCCAGGATTTCATCTAGGATGAAATGTCCTCCAGACGTTAGCGTATAGGCCTGATGTTTCTGCAAGTACAATCAAAATCTCCTGGTTTCCTAGAGAGTTCCTGGCAGCGGGTCCATTAAATCTCTATTTTAAACAGGTTTGAGCTGAAGAGTTTTCTTCCTCTTGGTAGAGTGGACTTGGTGTGAATTCAGGACCTGTTGTCATAAGTGTGGGTTTACACCCCAATTTCACTGCATTTGACCCTCCCTTTAGAAACTCCTTCCTTTGGTCATGTAGAAATACATAGGATTACAACAAAGAAATACTACATTAGATGCCAGTCTTCCTTTATTTTTAACAAAACCCTCTGGGTCTGCTCATATGTGATGGCAGTTAAATTTAACTGCAAAAAATACGTGGGGTTTTTCCTATTGGTGTTACAGAGAGAAGGAAAAATTGTGAAGAATCAAAGATTAAATCTTACTTCTTTGATTAGAAAGAAGTTTCCAGAAGTTTTGACTCCGGAAGAGTCTTCCAGCTTAAAATACAAGATGATATGCTACTGAACATGCTGGAATTGTGCAGGGGTTTATACCAGGCTCTTTGCCTTTTCTGGGCTGTGAAAGGGTACGTGCACCCACGCCAGGCTGCCACCGCCCTGCCTTTGCTTGCGGGTCAGTGGCAGTAGTCGAGAAGGACACCTGCTCCAACAAGGCAAATAATTGCCATGAGCTTTTCTGTCAAAAGCTGTCAAAAAACCTCCCCAAACCTGAAATACAGACAAAAAAAATGCGGCTGTCCTAAGTTTCCAGTAAACTTATTTCTT
The DNA here is from genome assembly GCA_033124195.1 of Coracias cyanogaster. Taxonomy (NCBI): domain Eukaryota; kingdom Metazoa; phylum Chordata; class Aves; order Coraciiformes; family Coraciidae; genus Coracias; species Coracias cyanogaster. Next base: position 65,197 of record JAVSBS010018525.1, on the reverse strand, counting down.
TAGAGGTGGCTTTGTTCCAAAGGCCAATTTTAATGAACAGTTCAGTGCATTATTCACAGCCTCTTCCATCTTACATTGTGAACACTACTGCAGGTGTTGGTAAGAAATTAAAACCTTGTGGAGTAAAAAAAATTGTAAGTTAAACTCATGTTCACATGCACACACAGTTTCCCAACTTTTCAACAACAGATCCATTATGTTACCTTAGCTCTACGTTGTATTAGATCTAGGAAACCGTATGCACCATGCGACACATCTGTGTGTGTGACTGTAGGTTTCAGGTTGAGTACAGAGGGAGATTAAAGCCACGTATCACAAATCTCACAGTACCACACAGCTACCAAGGTGTCTTTCACATCCAAAGCATGATACCCTGCCATGAGAAGAATTCCTTGCCTGTCTCTCTGACATGATTCACAGCAGATGAACACTGCGTAAATGGACAGTGTTACTCCGGAAACCCTGCTAACTGGTTCTCTGCTGTGCAAACCATGCAAGCATCATAAAGCTCTATTTGCTACTGGGTATTTCATCCATTAACAGAAGAGGTGAAACTTCAGGTGTGACAAAGACAAATTTATAACAGCCAGACAGTAAGATAAGGGAGGTTGTCCTAGTTCAGAGTACGGAATTTGTCAAGCCACATCATCTCAGAAATATCCCTTTCCAACCCATACTCAATTCCTCTCAATAGTGTTTGTGTTTCTAGAGCAGAGGGCTGGAAACTTGCCTTGGTATCATTGCGTAAGGCTGCACCTAGTGATTACACGCAATGTTAAGCATGAAGTTGATACTGATTTTTGCTGCCTTGTGCTCCATCAGACAGAAGTAACCTAGGGCTAGTCTCTATGCCTTTTTTTTCCCATTCCCAAAATTAGTCAATATTGATGTTTTTGTAGCTATATATCTAATCAGGCTGTTGCAAATTTGTTTCTTTCAACAGACCTAGGTAATTTGAGCAAAGAGTTTTATTCATACCTAGTACTTCAAAAATGTCCTCCTACTCTGCATGTTAAGTAAATTCAGGACTCTTGAGGTTTCTATACTAGCATTTACTCTGGTCTTGTTTGCTTAATTCTAACAGTATTAGTGTGTAGATAGGGGAGGTCTTAGATATGATGCAGTTGTTTGAATTAATCAGTATAATTTTCAGTTTTCCAAGTAGGTGTTCTTTATCAAGCTGAACAAGTAACATTCTTTTGTCTGACAAGACATGGAGAGGGTTCCTCTGCCCATGGAAAGCTGTAACATGAAGAGCAACTTGGGGAAAAAGCAATTAAGAGAAAATTTGTAGAATACCCTCCTAAGGAGAAAAATTGTCACTGGGAAGGCTGCTAGAGAAAATGGATTTTCTTTGCCCTGTCATTGACCTGGAGCTTACCTTGGAGCTGAAGTCTTGATAAAAAAAATTCAGATTGCTGTTACAAGAAGCCTTTATTCGTTCTCGCTAGGCATGCAGCTTTCTATGTAAGTGTCTATTCTCTGCTGGCATACAGGTTTCTGTAAAAGTGCTTAAAGGTTGCCAAATATCATAGAATCATAGAATCATAGAATGGTTTGGGTTGGAAGGGACCTTAAAGATTATCTACTTCCAAACCCCCTTCCATGAGCAGGGACACCTTCCACTATACGAGGCTGCTCAGAGCCCCATCCAACCCAGCTGTCAACACTTCCAGAGAGGGAGCATCCACAACTTCTCTGGGCAACTTGTTCCAGTGCCTCACCACCCTCATATCTTTCTGTACATTGAATTAATTGATGACTGAATGGCTTCTGTAAAATACTCAAAAACTTGAATGGAACATGACGTGGTTTGTTGCCAAATGCAGCTGTTTTCTGTTCATCCTTTCCTGCTGTGGTGGTAACTTTTGCTGCCTTTAGACAATCTGAGTCTCTTTTTCCATCACTGAAGAAATGTCTTGAGCAAGTCGAAGGCTTAGGATTTTAATCCTTGGAAATTTATGGTTATTTGTATTCTGTAAGATAACATTTCACCAAAAAGTAGGGGACTTCCAGCAAAATCTGCTTCAGGAAAACCTATCAGTTTTGAATTGTAACTAGTCATAGTCAAAACATGATGGTCTGCCAGGTTTTGTAGAGTTGCTCTAGCTGTTAGCGTTGCAAAAAAGCAATATAAGCAAAAAAAAAGAGAGTCAAGCTTTTTTATAATTAACTTCTTCATGCAGGATGAGGGTTAAAGCACTGCTAAAAAAAAAAAAAAAAAAAAAAGACCTGTTTATTCATAGAGGGTTCAGCTGTCTTGTTAAATAGCATATAAACCATCTACATAGATACAAATAGCTGTCTCCTGTGACCCGTCTCCAAGTTAAAATATCTGTTCGGCTCCCTTCCACAGACACCATTTAGTAATTAAGGCTGAGTTTGATAGCCCTTCCCAGAGATTCACAAGACTTAGATAGTGCAGATCCCAACCTTTGAAATCACAGCTATGGGAACCAAGTATGGGAGAAAGCCCATGTGCTGAGTGAGGGACTGCTGAAAGCCGGGGACACCAGCAAGGCAAGCAGACGCCCCATCCATTTACCATCCCTGGGAAGAAAATATTACCTGAAGGCAGGCAGGAGGACATCTGGGACTCAAAGCAGCCTCCTGAAAAATGTCTTGTTTACACCCTCCATTGGTCTAGCTTTTGTCTACCAGAACAAAACTAAGAGAAGATTTGCCCCCAGACTTCCTTCAAAACAGATTACAAGTCTGAATTCAGGGTCTTCTGAAAAGGCTGTAGTGCAAAACCAAGAAATGAGTAAGACTGAGGGCAAACTCCCACTCTGGAAAAGATGGAATTAAGAAACCCACCATAAGAGACAGGCCTTCAGGATTAGGCCTCAGGATTCAGTTCCCAAAAGCCCTGTTCATTGTCTGGAATCATCTAAAAGTAGCCAGGAAACACAGAGCCCTAAGGTTATGCTCCAAGTTTTCCTTTGCTTATTAACTGCATGTCCGGATCCAGATTCTAGTACTTGTACACATAGGAAATTGTCTGACCATCCCTGCCACAGGGCATTTCTTTCCATGATGGAGGTTGAGTGTGATATTCAAAGCAGCACTGCAGAGCAGCCTATAAAGCTAAATGTCTCCAGAAGAAGCAACACTTTGCCCTTCTCCCTTTGCCTCCTTGATTGCAGCCTTGCTGACCTGGCTGATAGCAATCAAGGCTTTTGGAAGTCAGAGAGTTCAACCATTCCCTTGCAGAGATGTTAACACAGCAGCTTCCCAGCCTGTCAGGATTTCAAGGCAGTGAAGGAAATGGGCATTTGGACAGATGATAGGCCTTTGCGTATTCATAACCTTGTGGAACATACCAAAAAAACCATGGTGCAAGCTCCTGCCTTTTCCCGTTACCTCACACTGCTCAAACTTTCAGCTTGTCCAAGGTACAATAAAATCTGTCTGAGTTTAACTAGATCCTCAGACAGAAATCTGTCATTTAATCTGAAGGATTTAAATCATCAGGGCATAAATTAACAGATTGATTCAACACTGTCATCAGCAGAAAAGGAAAAATTTACAGCTGAGCTTCCTCATGTTCTATCGACCTTGTGAAACAGTGTAACCTCAGACTTCCCAGACCTAAAAGAGTTTAAATAGACATTTTGCACTTCTACAGATACTGCTTTAGTGATTTTGCTTTAAGCATATAATCAGTAGCTTTATTTCTGTGTTCTCTTCTTTCAGAGACGTTAAAGGCTCTTGTTGATGATCTTTAGATTGGCCTTGAGTCAATTTTTAGATTACTCCTATGTGGAATTTAATTCCACCTGTAACTGTGTGCTTCTATCACAGCATTAACACCTACCTTATGCTTCCTTGTGCCTTTAACAGGTTTTGATTAATCTAGGGGCAATTTAATAATGATTTTTCTGTTCTCTCCTAGTTAACACACACTAAACCAAACAAAAGGGAAATATTCTATGAAGTTTGGTGGCAAGAATAACTAGGAAAAACAAAGTGAAATGAACAATTATGGTTATTCATGTGATTTCTTCTTAGAAAATATTTGACATAGTGAGCTGTGACTCTTTTTCAAAAATACTTACTACTAATAAAATTCTCTTCAGGCATTTAAAGTAGTAAGAAGGAATACAGACAATATATGCACGATATAATATTTTTGAGGGGTTTAACTGCAACTCACAATGACGCTAGCAACCGATTCTAGGAAATGGTCTGTTTGTGTAAAAGCCAGTCGCTGTATAAAATTGCCTTATTTATCCTGGAACTATGCCAAGAACTGAAAGCTACTGTATTTGAGAATACACTGGCTGAGTGTTACTGCTTCATAACTCTAATTGAAAGACAGAGCCACTTAACAGTTACAGAATAAAGGGAATAATCCTTCTGATTATGACAAGAATTTATTTTAGTAGCTATCCTTAAGAAATGTATTCTAAAGCATTTTAAAATTAACTGGTTTTGAAAGGTATGTCAGTATGTCAGTATTTTCATGGAGATCATTCTGAAAAGCCCGCCAATATGGAATATTGGTGATTGATGCAGAATACTGATGCAACCAACCATTGATGCAAAGAAAACACCACTCAGATCATCTGTACCGAAAATATTTTGGCAGCTGCATTCTCACGGGCTTGGTAGTTCAGGTTGCTATCATCACACTAATTTTATCACTGCATTACCAAGAAATAGATTCCAGTTTTTCTAACAGACTGGAGGAGGTCCAAATGCCAGCTAGTCTTATGGCTGCGTGTGGGACATTCATTGTTCCAGTTTCTATGGGACTATCCTCAGTAAGGCTGTCTTCTCAGTATAAAGTCCAGTTCTCTCTGGAACAAAGTTGCCTAAAAATATTTCATCAATATGCTTTTTCATTAGAATGCCAGTTTGTCAAAACTGCAGTCTTTCATAGGTGTCTGTATAATGGCTTTGGGAAAAACCTTTTCTTCATTCCAATACATATTCCTAGTCAAAATTTAAAAGTTTGAGGTAGATGGATTCCCCTTCAAAAAAAAAATTCCCCCCAAGGGGAATTTTTTATCATAACCATGCTGTAGGTGGAATTTTCTGATGCTGCTTTACTGGCATGGTGCTTTTCCTCGCTGCCTGAGGAAACCTCTAGGGAGGAACAGGGTGAGCAGTCCAACTGGCTGAGCAGGGTGCACACGTGATGTTATCCAGGTTTTCCTCATGGTGGTCATTGTGCCTCCCGGTGGATCTCCAAAAGAAAAGGACTCCAATCCATGATTGCCACAGCTCTACATAAAACTTTGGTAATGGTGTGGACTGGCACAGGCTTCTGCAAATCTAAATATAAAGTGACATGTATAAGCGTTTTTAGTCCTTGCAGCTGTGTGATGAAGTCCTTGAATGGATGAGACCTGGCAATACAGAGTATATTTCATCATTGCCCTATAACACACAAGTTTGGGATCCTGAAGGCTGCAGATATGTTGCACTCTTTATCCTGAGCTGTGGCATACAGCGTGTTCAACATGGAGAAGAAATAGCACATTCCCTACCTGCTTCCAGTGTGTCCTCTCTTGCCACATCTGCTGTCCCTGTCTGAACCAGCGAAAAGCTGGCAATGCAGACAGCACAGACTTTCCTCTGCTCAGGCCTCTCCAGAGATAAAACAGGATAGTGGTACAGAGGAGAGCAGGAAAGGATCAGACATTCAAGGCCAGAGTGAAGCAAGCTGCAATACAGAGCAGGGAGGCAGATAGATCTTGGAGCAGAGTCTGTTGGGTAACATAGGAAAATGTGAAAGAAGAATCCAAGCACGGCAACGAGAGGCAGCCCCATGTCTCAGTCATGGGCACAGCAGAGATGCCCTGGTGCCTCGATCTTTGTTTCTCACACTGCCGAGATTGATTTTGGGCTTGAAGAAGGCTGGAAGGAGCAGCAAGGAAAAGAGGGAATGATTAATGGTATTTAGATGTTGCGTTGTGTATCTTGGCTACTGATTTTGTTGAGTTTTTAAATGCATGTGGGTAGAGAATGGTACTTAGCAGCCCTAGGTCAAATATAGCAAGACTTTCGTGTGGGTATGCAAATTGCTGTAAGATAGATTGTATCATGGCAAGTACTTAGACAAGGAGAACTTCCTAATGTTAATTACTACAGCTTCAGGGCTCTTTGAGGTATTCTCGTTTATACTTCAAACTAATACAGTTTATAATTTTCACTCCAAACACATTGTCTACCTGACAGTTTTAAGCAGTCTCTCTTTGCACTTCCCTCATCATCATATTTAGCAGCTCTATATCATGTAACATTTTACTTGTTCTTTTTATGACCAGAGGAAAATTTGTGTGCTTCTAGCATTAAGAAGGATAATAAAGCAATAAATTTTAGGGGACATGACATACTAACGAACCAGCTAGCATGGCAAGAGAGGAAACACTCCCACGAGACATGGCTAAGCTATAAGCTGAAGTATGTAATTTTATTTCCAGTGAATAAGCATTTCTTGATGATTTCTTGGTAACTTTTGCCATTACATTGCTTATACTTAATTTGCCAATAGCAGGATCAGTAAACCATGTAAAATGGCTTGTTTGAACTACAGAAAATAGGGTTTATTATTTTATTTTTCTGCCAGCTGTACAGGGAGGAACACAGGTGATAGCAGTAGGGTAGGTAGATCCAGGTAGTGTACAGATAGGGCAAAAAAGTAAAGATAATTTGAAAGAGAGTTCAGGAGTTGGAAGCCAGCACATGGAGATTTCCTGAAATCTTCTTAGGCTTCTAGGAGGACTTATATATATGTATTAACCTTTTCAAAGGTAAAGGAGAAAAAACTAAAAATGAAATCTTCCTAGAACAGATCATTATGGAAGGCTTCCATCGGTGTTTGCTCCCAGTGGCCTCTCATGAATGCCCATATCATTTACTGAAGAGTAAATTGCACTATTTCATATGGGTTACGATTTTCTCTGCATCTTTTCTAATTGATATGAAAATCACTTTTTTACATATTTCATCTAGGAAAGCCCTGGGAATTACCAGGAGAATATGTATAAGGAAGAGTGTCATTCTTCTACAAATACAATAGCCATACCATCCAGAACAAGCCTTCAAATATTGCACTGGTTAATTTCAAGATATTACAACTGCAGGAGTGGGAGCAAAATATGTGACCTAAACCCACATTTGTGCTCAAATTTTTAAGAGAGGTCAGAGTTTGAATAAATTGGGTGTGCCATATGGAAGAAAATTCTTTAACATTATGGACTTCATGTTTAAATCAGCTGCTGATGCTTTCAGTCCTTCCTGTCTTCTGTCTGCAACGTTGCAATGGTGCCTTGTATTTTTAACACTTATGCCCCTACTTGTGAGAATCCTATTTTCTGTACTTCTTTCACCCGGAATAACATGAGTCATCACTATCTTATTATCTCAAGTGAGTTCAAGGAAATGCTTGTGCCTGTTTTGAACAAGTCAGCATCCTTCGTCTGTTTCTGCCACTGTCACCACCACCACCAGCAGTATGAAAGGAGATCCAATTTAAGAGAGATGATCTGATCTTCCCTGGGAGGCTTGATTTGTTATTTTGGGGGCAAGTGCATCCCCACAGATGTGACAGAACACTTGCCTATTGCTAGTAAAGTAACTAAACTGTCTATTAAACTAGTACTTTCCATTAATATTTATAGGGTACTTCTGGTTAATATTAAAGTTGATTTGTACTAATATTACTTACTTACTAATTTCTTGAATTAATTAAGATGAGTAGGCTGCCATTTTCAGTTCCTGGACACAGTACAATGTCTTCAGCCCCTGTAAGAATACAACTCCTGATGGAGTGTAACTTATTGTAGTGCCCTTTTAATAGAACATCCTCTTCTGCTGCTTCATTATTACCTTGTGCATAACAAACATTTCCAAGCTATGGGACTAGCAGGCACCTTACCAGCTGAAATCAAAAGCTTTGTACAGAAGCTGTTCTGGCCCACTCACTAGAACAACCCTAAACTTTTAGAGTAGCTACAGAAGATGACAAGAAATAATAAGCTGCTAAAAACGAGTTTTCAAGGAAATTATAAATGTCAAGCTGCCACCTTATGGGCTGAAGCAATAAGATAATCATGGCCCATATTAATTTTGAGTTAGTAAAACAGCAGAACCGAACACAAAGAGTAATTAAATCTTTGACATTTATATTCTGTTGTCTTAATGATTAGTGAAAGGGCCTTAGAAGGTTTTCTTTTTAACTTCTGAATTGTTGCAGCTTTCAAGCTCTCAGAAGGAAGCCTTGGATAGCTCTCTGAAATTAGGAGAGCTAAATCTGGCAAACTAAAGAACTAAGAGCTGGTAATGCAAGAATCGTACGTGAATTTACCTGGTAATTGTATAAAAAGCTTTGATCACCCAACTCAGAAGTTATTCAATACATGCAAAAAATTCAGGAATAAAAAAGGCAAGGTGAGTGTGATCCCAAATTCAGGAAGTTTCCCAAGGCTTCAGTGCTGTCTCGGTGCTGTCAGTCATCAGTGAGACCCTAAAATACTAGCTAAAGATGTGAGTGGCAACTCACATGTAGGAATGATGTAAAGAAATTCATTGCTGGTGAATGATTCTGGACAAAATACTAGTCACATTGTTTGAATACAAGAAATCCTTGAAAAGACTACCTGAAATACTAAGAAATCTTCTTAATCTCCATTTCTTCTATCCTCTGGGACTGACAACAATCAGTCTTAAAATACCACTCAGCTATTCCTGGTCCCTCATGCCATCTACTCCTCATACTCATTTGCCATTTGATAGTGTCATCAGAAAGAGCATTCAAGGTTTATAGCACCCTGACCACATTACTGTCTAAAGTGTTTGCAACTTGGGTGTTTCCTACGGCAAATTCATGTTTCTCATGACTACATTGCAAGGTAGAGATTTAGGTCACTACATCAGCAATGTGCAGCACCAAAGGGTACTGCTGAAGTGCTCCCAGCTCTACATTTCTATGATCCTCTATTACAATATTCCAATGCTTGGACATTACAATAACTTGCCTTTCCATGATTTTTGATTGCTTATTTTATTCCAACTAATTAAGAAAGGTTTTAGCTCTGTATTATATTAGGACAGGTGGAAAGGTAACATTTCATTTTTCTGTAAAACTCATTGATATATACAGACTTGAAAACTTTGCTTTTATGACACATTTTGTTGCACTTTCCATATCATATTCTTTTATGATTTGTTTAGAAAAAATACATTAGTAGAGAACATTGGCTTCATAAAAACATGTAAGAGAGACACTCATTTGCAAATTGAGTGCAACCTGCAAATAGTAGGTTGTAAATCAGTTACTTTTGCTCTTATACAAGAGGCTTATCTTCCTCTTTTTCTGTTTTGTTGGTTGTTTTTTTCTTTAAGATAACACTAGCTTCTTATGTCAAGAAAATGTGATGGGGAATGGAAAGACTTTTTAGATAAGTCTTTAGATTTTAAAAGACTTTTTTTTAAGAAAAAAGTTTTTTGCCAAATTCAAAGAGATGAGAGCCACAGCCACATTTTCAAAGGCTTTACAAATGTGGAGCAATTACTCAAGTTTAAAACTCTGAGATCTTGATTACTAATGGCAGATTATTCTGAATTTACTATACTTTCTGAAGACTGTAGAAGTGTTTGGACTTACGTAAACCAGAATTTTAAATATTAATAATTTCTAGCAGAACTGCAAAAGACTGAAATAAGGAAAATGCAAAGCTCAAAGCATCTGAAGAATTTCCTGTCACAAAGATACTGGCAGTATAACCATTAACTTGAGGTAAAATTACAAGTCTGGTAAATTTATAGTAACAACCTGCATATTCATGAGCTTCCCATGGAGGTAATGAACTACCGAAAGAAGGAAATAAAGGACAAAAAGTAACCTTTATAAATCAAGCCAAGCTATAAGATCAATATAAGCTTTCAATTCCCAAAGTACTGTGAGAATAAAAGTTATAGAAACTTCGGAGGTAAAAAATTGATTCTTCATTACACCTTCTCCTCTTTGCTCAACCTGTTGCTACAAGGAAGTCAGGAGAAGAAGAAAGGGCAACTACAGACTATCAAAGCATGCCAAATACTTAAGCTGGCACTGTTTCTTCAGCTCAGAGGTGTAAGTTAGACTGCAACATCACAGGGGGGTTTGCCAAAACACAGTACAGCAATTATGTTAAATAACTTTCTTTAATAAATAAATAAATAAATATATATATAAACTAACTTTAATAGTATGATGTAAAAGATGCCACTTGAATTTAAGCATGAATAGCCATGCCCATTAAAAAAATTTCATT
>JAVSBS010018525.1:28566-54816 GCA_033124195.1 Coracias cyanogaster | reverse complement strand
AAGAACACTAGTTATAACTAGCAAAGTGACAGACATGTACCTTAATAGGCATACAGAGAGGTCATTAAGATTTGGTCTGCTCTTTCTTGCTTCTCTGGATACTGCTGCTGCGTGTGCTTTGAATAGAATTACTCTGCACTGCATTAACACATCCCCACCTGCCTGGCAGCCTTAATACAATTACTATTGAAATCAGCAGAGAACTCCACATAAATTCAGAATGTGTAGTAGGGACTAGTTTAGTCTTCATAAACTTTATCTTCTTGGTTGTACTGTAGATGTTCTTTCAAGATGACAGATAGCCAAATTAAAATTGGCTTGTGGATTAATTAAACAGTACAGTCCTTCGCAGCATTATTATGCACTTTTATGCAATTCAGTTCATCAAAATGCAGGAAATTTGATTTTGCAGTGCATCACACAACAACATTGCCTGATTGCTCTGCATATAGAGGAAAATTCTCTCTTAGGTGTCTGTTACTAAGTATATTTAGTAGCAAAACCATTTTTCTGAAAGGATTTGGTTTATCTGCAGAATGAGGCTATTTCTTCTGTAGTATGAAGAAACATAGATAAAAACTATGTTGGACCATACAGATCTCTTTAGACTTTCTGGAACCAAATGATAAGGCAATCCTCAAGGAACTGTTGTGCGTATTGCACATTTCAGTGAAACAAGCAGATATGCAGGGCAATAGGAAGGAAAAGAATGGGTTTTAATATAAGATAAAGTCTTGGTAGTTTTGTTTCACTTCCTAGAATGTGAATTGAATTTTTTGTAAGTGCGTTAGGATCTATGGGTACAACATGAGCATTTGCATAACAGGTGATTGCACAAGGTACAAAGCTAGGCAGACTGAGCCATCCCATGTATGTGCTATCTAACATTTGCCAAGGAGCATTGCAGATTTTCTTGCAATACAGTGCCCACATCCAAATGTTTTGTATGAGAACTCTTGAGGAAATTAATTTCCTCAAACAAAATTAAGAAATATGTACACCTGTTCAAAAAAAAATGTATGCAGAATTTTACCTTTGCTTCTCTTGCATAGATTTTCCTGCCTTTCTGGGTGTGTAAAAAACATACAAGGTCTTGGAGCAATTAATATATGCATTGCAAAGCCACAGGAGCAGCCTTCCCTGTGCCTGCATTTTGCAGAAGAATATGTAGAATAGACCAAGAGTTTTGAATCGTTATCTGTTGTTTATCATTGCTGCCCTGATTCAAGAAGGCAGGGGGACAGACGTGTAAATGCTCTTGTAGAACAGAGATGCTCTCCCAAGTTAGGAGCTCTGATAACCAACCCCTACATAAATGCTGTTTATTTTCTAAACTGACACCATGCAGTAGATAAGGAGCATTGTAGTGATGAAATGCACTTACAGAGATGTGAGCTATTTGCCAGAATGACATATGCCTAGAGTTTTGGGGACTGAACCAAATATAGAAATGTAATGTCCTAATTCCTTTCTTGTGCCTAATACATGAACTCAAATGTCACTTATATAGGCAAGTGAAATCTGTCCTGCTTGTAATGTACAGTTTGCAGAACTCAAGCTTTGATTTACAAATTAAAAAATTATAGATTTTGTAGGTTTGAGTATATATTCTATTCAGGCATGGGAGCTACCTAATAAACTGAGTCTGGAGACAGTATATAACAGCGGATTCGAGAGAAGAGAGTTTCTCTTTAAAGACTCCAAATGTGAAACCCTTTATGACATTAAGGGACAAGTATTTCACTATTGATCATTTTAATAAGGGATAACGAGCTGTTTCTGGTGAAATCCATTTTAGGGAGTGGAAGAGCAGTGCTACTGCTAAGGAAGGGCAGGAGTGATGGGAGAGGAGATCAGAAACAGGCAAGAGAGAGGCGAAGAGAATAAGGAAATAAGGGAAGATCAAACACAAATAGAGTACATTGCCCATAATAATGAAATAGCTCTGGTTTTGTAGCTGTAATGGTCAAAGGATAGAGGAGAGGCAAGATTTTTAGGTGATATAATTACTAATTATTTATATAACTTGGCTTAATTAATTGTATTCCCTACACCTAACAATACAACCACCAGAGGTAGCTGAAAGTTTTCTGTCAGAAAGTTTGGCTGGCTTGGGTTTTTTGTTCCTTTGCTTTTGTTTGTTAAGAGTATATTAAGGAAATGTTCAGCTCTAATTTTTCAGGACTTTGTGGAAAATCCTTTAACCTAAACCCCTCAAACTTTTCTTTTCCTTTGAAAGACTTAGCACTGCTAGCAGCAAAGAACATCACTGCAATTAGCATCCTCTTTTGCTGAATAATTTTAATACATATAATTTTCCATTGAGTGTCATTGAACATGACAATATTTATCAAGCAAAAAGATTAAAATACCAGCAACTAACTTCACTGAATCAATGGAGATCATCTTCTACAAAAAAAACTGCCTTGGCTCACAACCACTGCCCTTCTTACCTTCTAACTGCTGAACTGATTTGTAACTATTTCCTACCATTACCTCAGAAGACAAAATGCAGAGAACAAGGGGAATCACACCAAACATACCCTGAGAGCCACGTAATAGGGATCCTGCTGGTGGGAGCTGCACTGCAGCTTTACAGTCTCTTACAGCAACTACCACAGATGAAGTAAGAGCTGCTGAAGGGTATTTTGAACAGTGACCAGATATGCCACCAAGATGCTGCCCCCCCTGCACACAGGGATCAAACACAGGTGGATGCATTGATCTCCCAAACAAGACTGAGCCTGTCAGGCACCCTTACTTTGCTCAGGGTTACCCCAAAAGTGTAACTTAGCATATCTTCTCAAGTTGGAGCTGGGGAACTTCTACCCCCCAAATTGTCCTCCAATGCCATTAAGGGTCAGAGTCAACATTTTCTGGGCTCTGTGGAGCTTCTCATGCCCTGGAATACCAAGGGGGAAATGTCTGCACATGATCTATTATCCTGGAGCAAGATGTGGTTCTCTGTGAATGACGTGGCAGACTCAGGGTCCAGGGAAGACAAGGATCAGAAGTGGGTTTTCCCAAACCACTCTATTTCCACTGGGATATTTTGGCCCCCTTTTGCCTTGGGATATTAAAATTTTTAAAAGGTTCTGCATGCTGTCCTCTGTGCCTCCAGACACTCTCTTGGAGTGACGTCTCCTCTGATACATCTCCTTACAAAAGCTGTCTGAAAAAGGAAGTTTGTGGAAAGCCATAGCCTGATTAGGTAGAGGCTTTCCTGGTGAGACGTGGCAGAGGGCTGGCTTGTCCTCCAGGTGTACTTGTCCTGAGCAGAGCTCACTGGGCTGTGTCTGAAGCATACAGAGCAGCCCTCCAGCAAGACAGGGAGCATAGCTGGGAAAGCAAAGAGGGGCAGGAACTTCTTAGGGAGCTCTTTAGATGTCCTCTCCTGCTTGACCACTTCCACCTCTCAGAGGAAGCATGTCCCCACAGCACCAGATGGTTGAACCCTCCTACAAGCAGGCAGGCCAGCACCACTGCCCTCACATTCCTTGTCCTAGCAAGGGAGGACCCATGGACCAAGGTGGGTCACCACCTTCTTTTTTTTTCTTGATGAAGTGAGTCTAGAGTATTTTGTTCTTGTTTTGCTGCCCTTCTCCCTTGTCCTTTTTTCCTCAGCTGAAACTCCTGTGTAGAGGGCATGCAAAATTGTTGGTTGCTGTGACAGAGCCTTTGGGGTAGGAGAAGCTGCAGAGGTGGCTGCAATAGTAATCAGGAAGTGCAATGCGGGGATTGTAGCAGTGAAGAATGCAAAGGATCCTGGGGGGCTGTTGAGGCACAAAGTAACTCATCAAGCTGGTGCTGTCAGTAGCCCAAGCAAATCATGTCTTACACAGAGGGGACAGGAAATACTTTGTGAGTTTGTTTTTGCTGTGTAGTTTAGAGAGGCATCATGGAAAGTTCAGGAAGAAAGCAAATAGTGGGGGGTGAAAATTGTTAGAAGCAGGTGAGGAGTCTTGTGGGAAAAAAGGGACAATGGTGGGCAGCAAGAAACTGCCTGTGGAAAGTGCAGCAGAAATAGGACAGAGTAAGGTGAGGAGAGTTTTGAGATTGCACACATCAGGAATGCAGAACAAGGAAAAGAGAAAAGATCTGTTTGCTGATTGTTCTTAGGACATTGTGTCTTCTGTTGGAGTGTTTGCTAGCACTGTGATGGCAAGAGGTGGCTTCATGTACTGCTTGGTGGTGTCTGTTGCTGAGACAAAGGAAGAAAGTGAGGCCAGAGTAGTTGTGTATGGCCTGGAAGGCATTAGTGATGTGCTGTGATGCGCTATGAGGTGCTTTCACAGGTTGTTAGGGCATTAGCAATGTCCATGGCATGTCTGTCTCCCAGTGTCTGTGCCCAGCTGCCCAAATCTCCATTCCACAGAGACCCTACAGGATGAAGGGTCCAATTGCAATGTGTGAGTGGCCTGGGCTCAGAATTTTGTAGAACTCTTGCCAGGGTCACTGCCAAATAAACACACAGTTTGGATGCAGCCACCTTCATTGGAGGACAGCAATTTTCAGTATATAGATGTAGGCTAAGCTTTGCCTCTTTGCCATATGGTCAGAAATCACTGTCAGGCTCCTTGTGGTTACTAATATGGTTATATACAAGGTCCCCTTGCAGGCAACCAAGCCTGTTTGAGAAAGAATCACCCTCTAGTCCACCACTTGGCTGATTTTAGCTCCTCTCAGCAGATCCCTGCATTGCTCCACCTGTATATGGGCCTCCAAGCTCATTCTGCTGGCTCACAACTTCTCATATCATCTATGAAGAAGAGTTGCCTTGAACTTCTCATCATTTTTGTCTCTTCTTCAGGAGCTTCAAAGGGGTTAAAATAGCTTAGTGATTGTGAACTCTGTTCTGTATTCCATTTGTGTCAGTGTAGAGCTTGGAAAGAAAGTGACAGCAACATATGTACATACACTGTTGCACTACTGCAGCAGCAATCGCAGCAGGAAGCATTGCCTTACTCCAGATCACCCTTTCAGATCCTATGAAAAGCAAGAAAGAAGAAGGGCTACTTTGTGAAGGGCAGGTGAAGGTCAAGGTCAAGAGCACATGTACCCACCATGCACCCACACACTGTCTTTGAAGTTCTTCTCTCTTCTATTTGACACAATGATCATGGAAATTTGTGCAGGACTCAACTCACAGGGAGAAGCTCTGATGGATCAGAGGAGAAATACTTATGCCAAGCATACAATATTTCATCTCCTTCCTTTACTGTTCAGGTAGGGTTATGATAGCTTCTCAGTCAGCATTAAAATAAGTGGAAATACCTCAGGCCAGTGCTATTTAAATTAAAATTAATATTATCCTCCTGCACTGTGGAATAAAACAAGTATTTATCAACATCCTAGGTAGAGAAGAGCTAAGACAAACATGCCCTTTCTGTGTAGAAATCACTTTCATCGTTAATAAATACAGCAAAGTCAATGCTTGCCAGGTCTCAAATTTGTACACAGATTTTTTCTTTCAGTCAGTTTCAACAGATTCACCGACAGCCAAATGCTTTGTTATAAAGATTGATAACTGCTATGGTAATGGGAGGCAGATCCATCCATTATCCAAATAATTTCACAGACAAGCACTAAGTAATATTTTAATTCCCTTATCAGTATTCCTGGTCATCTTCCAGTTCTGCATGAGCAGCCCCAACCCAGGTTCCTGCAGTTTGAGATGCACATGCAGTTTCTAGACTATTAACACTTACATACATGACTTACAAGATTTTAAGTCAATTTTTTAATTAATACTACCAGAAATATAATGGTTTGATACCAAATGCAGATTGTTTTGCACATAAAAATTCTTATATTTTTGTCCACTAAAATAGTCTTCCTCATTTCTTTTCTGCCACCAGAAATGAGGTAACTTTCAGTTTTCTGCTATTGGCACATATTGGAAAAATTATGTTTCCCTCCTTCTGTTTCCTTGGTGTATAACTCCTGGCTGAATCCCCATTTCCCTCTTAGAATCAGAGAACCATAGAATCATTTAGGTTGGAAAAGACGTTTAAGATCATTGAGTCCAGCCGTCAACCCAGCACTGCCGAGTCCACCACTAAATCATGTAACTAGGCACCACACCTATGTGTCTTTTAAATACTTCCAGGGCTGGTGACTCCGCCATTTCCCTGGGCAGCCTGTTCCAGTGCTTCACAACCCTTTCTGTGAAGAAATTTTTCCTAATATCCAACCTAAACCTCCCATGGCACAACTTGAGGCCATTTCCTTTTATCCTATCACTTGTTAGGTGGAAGAAGAGACCAACATCCACCTTGCTAAACCCTCCGTTCAGGGAGTTGCAGAGATCGAGAAGGTCTCTCCTGAGCCTCCATTTCTCTGGGCTAAACAACCACAATTCTCTCAACTGCTCCTCATAAGACTTGTTCTCTGCACCCTTCACTGACTTTGTTGCCCTCGTTGGGACATGCTCTTGCACCTCAATGTCCTTGTAGTGAAGGGCCCAAAACTGAACATGGTATTTGAGGTGCAGCCTCACCAGTGTTGAGTACAGGGAGACAATCACTTCCCTAGTCCTGCTGGTCATATTATTTCTGATACAAGCCAGGATGCTGTTGGCCTTCTTGGCCACTTGGGCACACTGCTGGCTCATATTCAGCCAGCTGTCAATCAACACCCCTAGGTCCTTTTCCACTGGGCAGCTTTCCAGCTCCTCTTCCCCAAGCCTGTACCATTGTATGGGGTTGTTGTGACCCAAGTGCAGGACCCAGCCTTGGACCTTGTTAAACCTCGTACAACTGGCCAGGGACCATCAATCCAGCCGGTCCAGATCCCTCTGTAGAGCCTTCTTATCCTCAAGTAAATCAATACCCAGCTTGGTGTCATCTGCAAAATTCCTGAGGGTGCACTTGATCCCCTCGTCCAGAGCATTGTAAACATATTAAAGAGAACAGGTCCCAGTACTGAGCCCTGAGGAACACCGCTTGTGACCGGCCACCTACTGATTTTAACTCTATTCACCACAACTCTTTGGGCCCAGCCATCCAGCCAGTTGTTTATCCAGTGAAGAGTACGCTTATTGAAGCCATGAGCAGCCAGTTTCTCCAGGAGAATGCTGTGGAAAATGGTGTCAAAGGCTTTACTAAAGTCCAGGTAGACAATATCCACAGCCTTTCCCTCATTCACTAAGCAGGGTCACCTTGTCATAGAAGGAGATTGGGTTTGTCAAGCAGAACCTGCCTTGCATAAACCCTTGCTTACTGGGCCTGATCACCTGGGTGTCCTGTACGTGCTGCGTGATCACACTCAGGATGATCTCCCCCATAACTTCCCTGGCATTGAGGTGAGACTGACGGGCCTGTAGTCTCCTGGATCCTCCCTCCTTTTTTTTCATGGGAGTCACATTTGCTAAATTTTAGTCAACTAGGACCTCCCTGGTTAGACAGGACTGCTGACAAATGATGGAAAGTGTATTGGTGAGCACTTCTGCCAGCTCCTTCAGTACCCTTGGGTGGATTCCAGCCAGCCTCATAGACTTGTGTGTGTCTGAGTGGTGCAGCAGTTCACTGACCATTTCCTCTTGGATTATCAGGGCATAATTCTGCTCCCCATCTCTGTTTTCCACCTCAGGGGGCTGGGTATGCAGAGAACAACTAGTCTTACTATTTAAAACTGAGGCAGAGAAGGCATTCAGTACCTCAGCCTTTTCCTCATCTTTTGTTACTATGCTTCTCCCCACATCCAATAAAGGATGGAGATTCTCCTTAGTCCTCCTTTTGTTGCTAATGTATTTATAGAAACATTTTTTATTGTCTTTTGCCTGTTCTTCTGCTGTCAGGTAGTAAAAACAATTTTCCTGAACTGTTTGTTGGCACCCAGGAAACAAATGATAAACAGAAGCTTAAATCCATGACTTGTGTATTTGGAGATAGAATGCACAAGGGCTGGCTCTCATACTCCTCCCAAAGGAAAACAAGGCTTAAACTGTGACTAGAACCATTGCCAGAAGAAAAAAACCTTCCAGCTTCAAATTTTACACACAGAACATGTTTAAATCAAGGAGCAAAAAGAATCTGCTGAAGGTCTCAGTAAACATAATCTCACAAAACATCAGGACTTCTATACACCTAAGGATGGAGATTTTTGCACCCTAGAAGCCACTTCAAAGGTGGGAAGTCTCTGTGCCATGCTGAGTGGGAAGAGCTGGGTAATGCTTCTCCCCACACAGCATATAGTACCAGAAGGTCTCTCAGAGAAACTGCTCATGGGGTGGTAGGGCAACAGAGAAGAGTAAAAGGGGCAATTATCCTACATGTTCTTTCAAATGCTCCTAACTTCTGTCTTGCAGAAACAATTGGGACCTGGATGCAATGACACTTCTTCATGTCACCTGAGGCCAGCCAAGGGTTCATCAGATGTGTTAACCATTGCCATCAGGGCTGGCATGGAAGAGATCTTTTCAGCTGATTCAGTTGGAGCTGAGGGTTCAGCTCTTGTTCAGGCCTCTCACACTCTTACTCCCTTCCTTTGGTGAAATCAAGGCTTTAGATACAGAGTTATCAGCTGCAGTTTCAGAACCAACCTAGTCCAGTGAATGGGACTGTGTTCTCCCCTTCACCCTTGCACATCTCCTTGTGTGCTTTCAGGAGGATCTTGCACTGAAGTTCCTCTGTGTGATCAAAGATGGTAGAAGCAAGTTTTCCAAGCTTTAAAAGAAACTAGAAATACCGGACCATTCCTGTCCCCATTCATCCAGGATTTTGTTAAATATTCAGTTCGTATCATGTTCAATATTTGTGCCTATCAGATATGAAGGTTCTACTTGTTTATCCAGATATAAAAAGAAAAATGTAGATCACCCTAGGCACTTGGACTGTACTGCTGCCTTGCAGTATTTCTAGTTTCCGTTCACTTATATAGGAAACTTGTCTGAATTTTATGTACCCTTTCCACTTCATGACACCACAAACAGACAAAGATCTCTCATACCCTTCAGTAAACCTGCACCATCCATTCACGCCCCGCAGCACATTACAATTAATTTTCATATTTGCATTAGAATATTTGATTACACTGTACTTGCAGCTCCTGAAAAATAAATGAGGCACTACGCCCACATTGCTTCCATATGACCTTTAAAGCAAAGGACAATACATATTCTCAACACTTTCTTTGCAGATGGTAAATTTGATACCACACTTCTGGCATGAAGGACAATTTTTGTGTCTAAATTAATATATAGCTGAATGCTCTAAATTTTGCCAGTATACAATGACTCAGGAGTAAAGTATGTTGTTATTCCAAGGCTGGTGGTACTGACATGGAAGTTCAGAAAGGTGGCTGAGAAAATTATGAGACCTGAGCATTGGAAGAAACAATTATATCTTACTTCTGAGAGACTTCCCTGCTTGAATTTTACCTGGTGCTTCAGAGGAACAGTCCTGCCCAGATACCTGCCTGTACTAAGCTGGCAGTGGCAGAACAAAGCCAGCATATCACAGCTGAATTTCTCAAGCTGTATGTGTGTTATAGAATGGTTTAAAATGCCAGGTTCACAAGGCAGCACTCTTCTCTCAGTATAAATGTGCACCACAAATTGCAGCAGATAATAGGAAGACTATTTTACCGTGACACAACATAATGTGAGCCTAAGCAAGAAGCTGAATTATTATGCCAAGTAGTACTGCCTTGACTTTGCTGTTGGTGAGATTATACACACTGTCTTCCGTTGTCAGCACAAGGGAGCTAAGCAAGCAGGATAAGCATTTATGTCACTACTCACTTCTGATACAGCCATTACTTCTCTGTACAATGTTTTCAGCAAGGAAGGAAATCAAAACCAAATATGATTGATTAACTTGAAAATTTTCTGGGGGAAAGAAACTTCCTACTGAGAATATCACATATATCTCATATTCTATATCTATATACTTATATATGATGTCTGTATACATATAATATATAGATATACATAAATTTTCAGGCAAATTAAATATTCAGGAGAAGTTTGGAAATGAGGTGGTAAGCTATCTACCTGGCATAAAATCTTGGAGAGCCTTTTCTCCAGAGCACCTGCTCCCTGTGCTGTCTACCAGCAGAGAAGTTACCTGCTGAATTATTGCAGGAGAAAGCATGCAAAAGCTAAATATAGCTCAGTCATAAGTGTTTATATTTGAAACACCTGCACAACTGGATACAAAACAAATGCACTTGCAGCAAAACACACACAAAACAGAGAAACCCGTGACATGGCACCACGAGCTGCAATCCAGCAGTGTTCTAAACACAAGAAAACACTTTTTACTGTGAATGTGGTCAAACAGGTTACCCAGAGAAGTTGTGGAGCCACCATCCTTGAAGAGGTTCAAAACCTGACTGGACATAGTCTTGGCAACCTGCTCTAGGTGACCGTGCTTGATCAGGTGGGTTGACTAGATGATCTCAGAAGGTCTCTTCCAACCTAAAGGCTTCTGATTCATTTATATAAATACTAACACATGCAGCTCACTTAGAAGGATAGTAGGTTCACACATCATGCCAAGGCTGCCCTCATACCATTTCCTCTCTCCTGTGTGAAAGCACAAGAGGAATTCATGCAGATCAACAGTCTATGAGTCCCAGGTAATCATCTGCATGGACTATAAGGCATATTATGAAAATAGGCTAAAAGAGCTTAGTTTTCTGCCTTGGTCTGTCCATTTATCATACTATTTTTTTCCCCCAGTTGCTTGTACTAACTATAAAAATCCTGAGTATTAATGGCAACACAACATCATTGATTCCTTACTGCAAATACTTCATGTGGGGAGGGTGTGCAGCTGCAGTACTGTGTGGGATAAGAGGGAGCATGCTGATATATGCTCTGGGTCAAAAAGAAAGCTAAACTCTTTCATTTGCTGCTGCTTTGTTGGGCAGGCCAGGTGCGGTTTCTCTCTACTTAAAATGAACATGTCACAAGTTTTCTCACCTGCTCTCCCCAGGTTAGACACAGAAGCAGCACACAGATGAGGGCTGGAAGAAGCATTAATGAACATACCTAATGTCAGGCTTTCTTCCAAAATCTGGAAGCTTCAACTCTAATACTGACAAGAGATTTTCTGATAGTAGTTTAATGACAGAGAGATTGACTTTTATCTTTCAGTTTTGCTGTCCTTTGCTCCTGTTTCCAGGTTCCTTTCACTACTTAAAAGGCTGGGTAGCATTTGGCCAGAAGCACATTCTGTAATGATCTTTTCCCCAGTAACTATTTGTCATTCCATTGTATGTGACATAGACCTCAAGAAACTTAAGCAAAGCTTGCAAGCACCTTAAACTGAAACTATATAAAATAACTTGTTGTTGCTCTGCAAATACATGATGTTCTGAACATTCATCAGTCCCTGCAATTCTGCTCTTCCTTTTCACAATAAGATTCCAAGTGATTTTTTTTTAAATTCCTCTTCATGGCACTTGTAATGATAAACGGCCTAATATTCACAAAACACTTTGTCCTCTGCACAAGCAGCTTATGAAATGGAGAATTCTAACATGCTAAAAAAAGAGACTGCTGCCATAACTGAAGTATCCTACCTTTTGTTTAAGCTCAGAAAGAGAACAAAAAGTCATTCTACTTAAAGAAGATATTTTGTGGCAGCTTACTCTATTTTACCTTTTTTTTTTTTAATGTGTGATTATTCTGTGGAAAGATGGGTGATATCATCCTGTTTTCATTCCAGATCAATCTCATCTACACTGGATGTCCAAAGAGCCTCTGCTGATTCCTCAAAGAAGTTGTGTCTCCAAGCCAGATGACTAGTTTCCTTTTCAGTGGCTTTTCTGCACCCCAACAGAGCGGGTCCTCTCTATCTGCTCCTCTCAGAGAACCCCTTTGCAAAAAGCTAATGTCAGAATGGCTCTACTGGTCAGAGCAAGGGGCCATCTGGGTCTGTGCCCTGTCACAGCTAGTTGCCAACACTCAAAGAAGAGAAAAAGCATGTAATACTTTCCAAACATTTTCCCACCTTCCAGCAGTTTGAGGAATAAGGACTCGCTGACCCAGAGGGGATGAAAATATTTGATGGCTGTCAGTGGTTCTTCCATGAGTTTTGTCAAGTAGATATTTGAACTCCATAAACTTCTAGGATGGCCAGGCATCTGCCCCTTGATTATGTGGGAAGAACCAAAACCTGGGACTCTGTTTTGTACTGAACCTATTACTGTCTAGTTTCTCTCAGTGCTTTTCATTTTCATACTAAAAGAGACACAGAAGGAATGTTTCTCCAATGCTCCTCAGAATTTCAGAAACTCATGTAATACCTCATCCCCCAGATTGTTCTTTTCCGGTCAATTTGGTCATTCCTCGTACAGAATATATTCCACATTTTGATGGTTCTTATGGCCTGTCTCTATAACTTTGCCATTTGTATCTCTCATTTTTAAATGGAAGGACAGAAAAGTAGCATAGCATTTCAGATAAAAGCACACCATCAATTTACAATGGAGTAGCTGTTTTGTTCTGTTCCTTTTCTAATCATCCCAAATATTAAAATGTTTTTTGACTGATCCTAATACTTATTAGTTATGCCAATATTTTTCTAGGATCATTTTAAGGCCAAAACCTTGTTCCAGTTTGTGACCCGCCAGCATGTATGTGAATTCACAACTGATTTTTTCTGTGTGTATCTATATTGAATTTCATCTGCCTTTTTATCCCTCAGTCATTCAATCTCACAATGTTCTTCCGGAATTCCTCACATTTAGCCCATCACTGTGTAATGACTGTCCTGTATAATGTCTTCAGAGCCCATTGCCACCTCACTACTCACACTTTTTTCCAAACCACTTTGAATATCTGAGACGATAAAGGTACCAATGGACCTACAATAATAAATTGCTGTGAAAATTGACTAGTTACTCCAACTCCCTGTTTCTTATTTTTAACAAATCACTTATCCATGTGAGAATCTCACCTTTTATTCCACAGAGCATTAGTTTTAAATCCTTTTGGAAGCACAATTGTCACTCAGTTCCTGCCAGCCTCCAGAAGACAATGATGTCATTCCACAGAAACAGCAAAGGATATTTTTTCCCCTGGATTTGATTTTAGCCCAATCAATTGCATATTGATTATGTGTGTTTTCATGAATGCTAATGAACAACAATGTGTGCTGGGCACATTCAGCCGGGTCAGGAATAGGACCTTCCCTATGTTGCTTTGAAATGACTCAAACCCCGTTGATATTTAAACTGCAAATTATGAAACTGGCAAAAACTATGTATAAACTTTATGACTAGCAAGGGAACAATGTGTTCAGAGTAATAGGTAGCAAATTCACGACATTCAAAAACAACCAGTGTAGGATATGCAAACTGGGACTAGATAAGCAATGCTAGGATATCACCAAGTACCACCATCTCCAACCGTGACCTCTGTGCCTACCCACTGACAGCAGCACCTAGAGTGCAGCTTGCTGTAGGGCAAGTGACAAGGTCAGGGAGGTGCTTGGGATCTCTCCTGGTTTATGTGGGAAATAAGCCCCTTCCCGGTCAGTGCAAAGGACCCAAGAGCCCAGAGTGCATCTGATCAGGAAATGAGCACTGAGAGGTGGAAAGACCTTAGGTCCTCAAGACCTTAGTGAGATGGATGGGGCCTGCAGATTGTGGCAAGAAAGACATTGCAAGCCACAATTACCACTGTGTGAGAGGGAGGCAGAGTAGCCTGGGTGAATGGGCGAGCTGGCCATCAAGAGTGGACACTGCGTTTTTCAAGTCCTCTGTGGTGGTTGGATCAGATCCCTCCTGCCACATGGCAGGTGGAATTGAAGTAAAAGACAGAGAATGCAGAGCAGTCATCTTTTCTGATCTTTGTTCCCGCCACTTTTCCTCCAGGGAGCTGCAGACCATACATTGATAGCTTAGGTAAGTGCCCAGCATTCAAGAAGTCTCCAAAGTTCTGTGAGCACCTGGACCCAGCAGACTATCTCATATAGTCCTACCTTCACTGTTGCAATGTCTTGTAGTAGGTTTAGCCTCTGGGGTATAAGCAGATGCTTTTGGCCTGTTCACTAGAGCTCCCAGGGATAAGAGGCTCCTCACAAGCTCTTTCCTGTTCCTCCTTCCCTCCATCTATAGTCCTCATTAACCCTTAGCTAGTCCTGTCCTTAACATCTATTCTGGTCTAATCCCATGTATGAATGTGCTTTCCCTCTAACCCTACTTCTCTCTTCATTAGCTGGGAGCCTCCCTAAAAGCCTATGGGAAGTGGCTCTGAATGGGAGGAAAATCCTGAAGTTTTCAATGAAGATACAGAAACCACAGAAGAAAAAATAATAAAAGGCACTGCATCTGGAGCACACAATCCTTGTCCTACAACTGTTTATGCATAGCAGTACCCAAATGACCAAAATGAAGAGAAGTATAAGCTCAGACATGAGTCATGCAGTTTATCAGCAGCCAGATGTTTAATTGTTCCTGAACTGGTGCTGCATAGAGCAGTGTTAAAGCAGGTGTGAGGGGGACTTATGTCTACTGCCTTATCTGCTGTCCAGTTATTATGCCATTCACCATTTCAGTAAAGTAGATGTCATTTTTGTCTTTAGGTTTTTGTTCATGAGTTTTTCCACCTGTCTCCACTCACTAGACAAGGATTTTTGATGTACTGATGACACCTACTCATGTAAGTGACATATTCTACCAAAAGCCATTCTTGAGAAAAGGTCTATTTTTTTTAATGATATGAGGAGAACATTTGTGATGGGAAGCAATGGAGGTGAGAGCTACAGACACAGTAAGCTTCCCACTGAAGTGCTTCCATTTCTTCCGTCCATAAAAAGAAGGTTCAGAAAGTAAGATCAGCCTTAAATATAAAGAAACAGGGGGGCAGGGGCAATGCTTTCAGTCGCTTCTGCTGAAAGGGTACTAAATTAAAAACGCACACACAAAAGCCTGAAAATAGGTTGATAGAACCATAGCATTGAAAAAAAAACTTATTTAGTTTATGACAAAGAATCTTTGGCTAAAATTTGTCATTTTATTTTTTTTATTCTATTCACCAATTGCTAAAAATTTTGTAAGAGCTACTGAAGCTTTGCTAGCTTTATCGTAACGCAGTTGCTAGGTTTTAGAGCTGCAACGTTCAACAATGTGTGAACCTTTACCAGTGGGCACAAGCCTTATCTTCATTGCAGAGCCTAGGAAATAGATACAATTATGGTGACCACAGGAAGACATATACATCTGGTTTAAGTTTGCGAAAATAACCTCAACATTGACTCCCCCCTAGAAAGGCACAAGGCCTTAGCTGCATTTGTGGAAAATGGAAAGGGCAGGATTCAGTAACGACACAATAACATCCTGCTTCATGAAGTGATCACCGCTCTGGTGCTAACTCAAGTTCCACTGTTGGAGGTGGTGGTAGTAGGGTCAACAATGGCAATTATCCACTCACAAATCTATACATGCCCCCAGAAATGTGGATCCCCCTATACCTCTGTTCTGATATAAACTTAAACCAAGGCTCAGAACAAGGGAAAGGGAAAGCTTGGTCTATAATGTATCTCATGAGCTCTCTTTCACATGTTTTGGACAGGTCAGACATCATCAGGACATAACATGTCATAGCTCTGTAAAGGACTGAGCTTTGAGTTCCCCCTGCACTAGTGACCACCAGCATGAACAGAAAACCAACCACACTGGAGTAAACATTTCCCCTTCCCAGCACATTTTGTACCCCATCCACCAGTCAGTTTTCAGAGAGCTGTACACCTTCCTTGACACAAGGCAGAACTATGTCAGATATTCTCAAGGGTCCTCTTTGTAAAGATGGAAAGGACAGTACACATGAGTGCCAGGCATAGAGTCAACAAGCACCTTTTACTTTTAATGATGCTTAACACCCCAGAACATTTACTACCCTCTCCATTTATTTTTTTCCCTTTTACCTGTACGTGGCAACAATGTTAAGCTTCACAACAGACTTACTGCTGAATGCCACAGCTTCTGATGGATCAGGAAATCTTTATTGCAAGAAGGCATTTAAATAAAACCCCACTCCCCAAATAAGGCACCAGGAAAAACAGTCAATTCTATGGCCCACTGTTAAAAACACTTTTGATGTTCTCCTCGGACATAGTTGGAATTGCTGTCTGCCTGCTGACCTTGAACAGCCAGACATATTATTCCACTCTACTCTTTGTCTAGCCAGTAATTTTTCCTTTTGTACTTCAGCAGCATTTGTCATATTGAGAATGCAGCAATAGCATGAATGTTTATCTTGTTGAGATCCAGCCAAGCAATGAGGTACTGCAGGAGTACTGTCAGTCCCCCAGTGCTATGTGCAGGTATCATCTCTTGCTGGTGGGTGAGTTTTGCTGTTTGGAGTTTTGCTTTCACCAATCAGATTCCCTGTAACGGCTTTGGCATTGCTCTGCTTTTGTGTTCTGGAAAATTCTTGCCTTCAGGGGTCAGCATGTTCTCTCAACAACCAAGATTAAGGTAGGTAAAACGTCCACAGTGATCCCTCCGTGTTCAAGTAATCCAGCCCTAGCTGAATCAACCACTATGTCTTCACCCAGGTGGCATTTGCTTAGCTTCAGCTCCAGGCTCAGCCATTTGCCTCCAGATCTCAGAACCAAATGAATCCTCGCCCCATTGGGCTGTTTCAGGGCCTTTATTTGTCAGACTTCAATATGTTATCAGAAAGGATCATCAAGACTAAGTATACCAACGATAAAAGGGCAGCTCTATTCAGGAGGGACCCAACCAACCTGAAAGAGAAAAGACAAGTTCTCAAAAGAAAAAGAAAATAAGTGTGCAAGTATTTTTCTTGCTGTTAAAGTGACATTTACACGGCCTTCTTTGACCCTATCTGTCAATGAAGGAATGTGTACTTCTTTGCCTCTCTTTGTATTTCCCTTCCTCCTCTGTGGAAATATGATGCCAGGACAGATCAGGTTACTGCGGTAACAACCACAGACATAGCCTGACTGTGGTATCCAAAGGAGGATACTCCTGATAATTGGTTGGCCGGTTCATGGAGATAGGAGAAGGCTGAGACAGAGTGTTAGGGGTGCTACACCAGGAGGAAAAGTCCTACAAGGATGAGGCAGTGCTATTACAGAAGAATGCAGTGAGTACAAAATGTTTTCCCCTTCCCAGCTTGCTGGAAGCAACTGATCAAAAAAGGTTTTGGATGAATTCAGGATGTGCTCAGGGAGAGGGAAGTAGGGAGGATCCAAAGGAAGATACTCTGAACTCTCTGGAGGCAGCTCAACTGTGGCTGTTGCAGCAGCCTCTCCAAACCTGAGTAGCATCAGGACCTGAAAAATATATCAATGTTAAAAAAAAAACCAAACCACAGAAGGGGGTTGCTGGTTTGCAGGCTTCCTTCTAGGAGCCATTTAAAGAAGTTGCTGTGACGCACTGATTTCACAAAGGGACAGGAATATTCCTATCCCATTCAGCTGTATCAAGAGGTCAGGCTCTGGGTTATAGAAAGAAAATTGAATGGTGAATACAAAGATAGCCATAATCACAGGCAGGCAAAAGTGTTATAAGAGACGTTTCCTTCTTGGTGAGAATCTGACAAGATACCTTTAAAAGCAGTAAGAGTCATTTTTTCTTGCAACAGTTGGGTCAGAAAGTCTACATAACAAACAAGCCAATAGCTACATTCCTCTGAGTCTCCAGGCTAGGGGTTCTGCACCCTGTCAGCTATGATTTAATATAGTGGCTGGCAGCCTAGGCAGAACAAATTTGGCAAAGCATGTCCATGAGGGACAGGGTACATCTGGTAGAAGTCTATTGTAGACAGCATGGCCAAAGACCTCTGTCACAAAAGATGGGATCCAGTAACTGACCAGGACACCTTGAATTTGGAGATGTGTCCCTTTGGAGAGGAGATCTATAGTTTCAGGCAGAACAGGGCCTTTTCTCTTCTTAATCTAATATATTTCCTAATTAAATCAAACCAAGACAATTCCATAACACTGCAATTCTAGGTTATGTGAATGTATATACCATCTATATTACTACAAATACATTACTGTGAATTAAAGCTGAGAACCGTCTAATCCAGCAGCTCGAGTATACCATCTTTCACTTGGGAATCAGCATCAATTTAAAGCTGGCTCTCTATCGAAAAATATCCTCTCACTCAGCAACTCACATTCCTAAAAAAAGGGTGTTTTGTTTATTCTTCCCACCACAGTTGTATTCATTGATAGTTGCCTACCAGTGAATCATTTAATTCATTCCCTTGATATGCCCTCAGGAAAGGAATTTAAGTGAACTCAAGTCTAAATAATCCTTATTGCACCAAGTACTAATGTCTTTGCAGCACTGAAATCCTGTAACATATTGCCAAGAGCACACATCCTACTGTACTGTGCCAGTTAGGGACTCAGCTTGAGAGGCCTCTGCTTTATAAAGCCAAAACTGATACAGGTGTAAAAGTGCAACTCATTATATGCATGTGCTGTAAAATATAAAGTATTCATAATAAAAAAGTAGTGTTATTTCCTGTTGCATATCAGAAAAGCAGGCAGATCATGGACAACGTGTACGTATTTATTATGGGAGAGAAGAATGACGTATAGGATGCGTAAAAGAGATGGAACATCATTCTAATAGCCTGTAATTCAGGCAAAGCGCATAGTGAAAACATCTTGGCATGTATTTTGAACCCTATCCATACAGCAGACAGTTTGTAAGCTATGGTGGCTATCAGAAGATGCACAGATTTGGGTTTTTTGAAGTTAAGAATGGCACCCAGAGGAGGACAGACTCACCTTGCACACACCTAAGCTGTCTTTCAGGGTGAATACCCTCTAGTTCATAACCTTCATGCTGATTTCCCTGTCTGCTCCAGTGTCTGGAAAATAATTTGTATCCATTGGCAATGCATGTAAGAACTGCTCCTCCAGTCACTAGTGCATAGAGACAACAACCAAGGGTCCCCACAGCTCACAAGATCATTATGGCCCTGCATTTAAATCTTTCAGACAACTGTGACAGTCTATGGAGGAAGAAAAATTTGAGACATTAGAAACAACCCCAGTTGTTTAACTGTGTGCACCTCTGTGAATAATATTAAAGTAAGCTTTATAAATAAGCACACAATTTCTAAATTAAGGCATGACTGGAAACACAAGCATTGCCTGTTTTCATCATTTGTTAGATTCTCGGGGTTACCATGGGTAGGCAGACATGTAGGTTGAAAAATGAGATGTGCAGAAAATCCTCAGTTCTTCATTAGTAGGAAAATGCCAAATTAGTAGGAAAAGGCTCTCCACCTAGAGGGATCTTTCAGGCTTATATGTATTGTCCCTTTGTCTACAATTTGCTTACCACTCCAGACTAACCACCCTGGAGCTGACTTCTCTTGGAACAAAATTCTCTTAATGTTTGTTTTGTTGAAATGCTTGGAGTTAGATTATCAGGACCTCTATGAAATACACAAATAAATAAAAATTTAACTCTCCCTCCAAAACCAAACTTTCTGCTAAAACAGGGAATTTACTTGTAATTGAGCTTTGCCCAATTTTGGGCTTTGCAAGGCTTTACTTTGGGTTTGGGAGAATGCAGTGAAACCAGCCCCTGTTCAGTGCAGAAGGTATTCTGCAGCAGCACAACAGGATGGCTCCAAATGACCCATATCACATTTGTTAGAAATGCTATTTTATCCTACAAGGAGAAAGACTGAAAGCATTCAATCAGACTTCACATCAGTCTGGTTAAAAATCTTCAGGCTGAAAATGAGTCAGAAGAAATTTAATCATGCCTTATAAAATACAAAAACTTTCCTCTTCAAGTTTTTGTAATAGCTAAATGTATAACTTTGCTTTCCTCTTCTGCTTTAGCTGTGGCTCTAGTCAGTACTTTCAGAAAAACAGTAGGAAATCAACACAGTTTGGGGAAATATAAACAATATACAAAACCAATATACAAAATATATTTACAATAACTTTTATAAGAAAGTGAAAAAAGGCAATAATGTAAGACTTTATCCGTAAGCATGTAAATAATCATCAAGTACTTCTGCCTCTGTTAATCCAGAAATGGACATTTGCAAACAGAAAGTTTTGGCAGCCCTATTTTGCCATTCAATTACGGTTCCAGTATTTTAAATTCTGAAGTGTAAAATACTGATATATGAAACAAAAAAAACCCCAACCAACCAAAATCCCCTTAAATCTATTTGACACATAAAGTATAACAAAGTCCATATGATTACACAGTCTGTTCTCATCACATAGCTATAATACCTAGCATAGAATTTTTTACACACAAGATAAAAGTAAAAGCTGCCTTCAGAGGGTAAACAGAATATGGTTAAAATATATTGAGTGACATAACTAGTCCATCTAATTAAAGAGGAACTCCATCATGTGTGATAAATGGTACACAGATAAGGGAACTCTTGTTTCATGCAGAATTTTGATCAGACAAGAAACTTTGGGACACAGATCAAGACCAAAAACTATCAAACTATTACATCTTACATGCTGATTATAATAAAATGAAATTCTACTTGAAGTCCTGAAAAAGAACAGAAAAAAATTGTGCATATTGTTTTTATGTCTGTAGAGCACAATGTCAAAGAAATCCTCTCATGCTTGGACTGGGAATGATGGGATAAATGAAGCCAAGGAAGTAAGTCTGCTCTTCTCGTCTATGCAGTTAAGCTTAGGGAAATGATGAAGCTGCACCCTGTCTTGAACCAGTCTGCTATCCAAAGGGGCAGCTTCACATTCCCCAGCTCTTCTAGCCAAGGATCTCCCACTTACGGTAACAGAGTAGTCTTAGATTAAGTTAGGCCAGTTGTAAAACTGCATCCTCAACAGCACCCTCTTAAATGTTTTCCCTTTGGGCAAATCCAGTAACTTCATAAATCACCGAGGTAACATTGGAATTACTGCAGCTGAGAACACTGAAGTGTTTCAGAATGGGACAGGTGATAGCTGCACAATGCTGCTTTCCTGCAAAATGTATGAGAAATGCAGTTTAAAAATAGATGCCATTGCACAATTATCACGTAGCATGTAGAAGTTCTCACAGTCATTGGAGCACAGACCACTTCCCTAAATTGTTCAAGAAATATTGAAGTTGATTCAAGGGAGAAAGGGGTATTCTCATCAAACTGCCAGTAATGGAACCAAGGCATAAAGTTATATTAAGGTATTTATGAGTTTGGTATAGTAGCACAGAATAGAAAAGCTCATTTTGAATTGAGGTAATTAGTCCAATGCAGTTCATACCAAACCAGGTACTAAGCATTCTCCCCACTCTCTGACTTGACCTCCCTCAGCCAGTCTGTGTGTCTCCATGCCAGCTTCCTTCCCTACTGTCATTTCTCATACATGACTGACATCTTAGGAAGAAGCTCTTTACTGAAAGAGCGGTTAGCCGTTGGAATAGGCCACCTAGGGAAGTGGTGGAGTCACCATGCCTGTAGGTGTTAAAAAACTGAGTAGATGTGGCACTTCAGGACATCATCTAGGGGTCAGGGAGATCTTGGATGAAGGTGACTTGATGATCCTAGAGGTCTTTTCCAACCTAAATGATTCTATGATTCTATGATTTGGGCTACATACACAGCCTTTTCTTTCAGTGTTCACCACAACTGACCATCTCTTCACTTGCTTTCCGATTATCTGGCTCAATTGTCTCAGCACCAGACAGTTTAGTTTAGTCAAATCCAATAACAGCATGGCACCGTCAATTAGCCAAATGCCTTCTCTGAGATCACCTTTCTCAGATAGTGCCTCTCACATTCCCAACTACATCTAGGAGTAATGGGACTAGTCACATTCTAAGGTAAGCATCTTTTATGCAAGTTTTGCTTCTGTGATTATGACTGTACTTACTGTACTGCCTCAGTGCAAATGGAGACCTTCCTATAGGGGTCTATAAACTAGATAGAGCTGTGGCTAGTGTCCTGAGGGCATGGCCAAGAGCAGCAGAGTGTCCTGTAGCTACCACAAAGAGCTCAGTTACATCCTCAGCCAAAACATAGGTCTGCAACAAACAGCAGACTATGGGGCGTCTAGGTAATCCCTAAGTCCATTGACAATACCAAGGGACAGAAGGAAAACGAGAATGGAGATCATCAGGGGAGGGGCAGGCTCCTGAAAGTAAAACTCTCTGCATGGAAAAAAAACCCTAAGAAGATGTTCAGGGTTGCAAAACCAAGCAGGCTGCCATCATCCAAAGAAAGAGGCTCGCTTTGCTGCTTGTGGTTTTACAGCAGCAGCTGTAAGAAGGCAAGTGCAGACACAGACAATGAATCAGTCATGCTTTATTCTGAAGAGTTTTCACACAGTAAATTGAAGCTAGACATGGCCCATGTCCTTCACCTCAGCTACTCCTATGTTCAATCTCAATCACATAGCAAGAGCTGAAATTTTTTTTCTGTGGAGGGAATATCTTTGGTCTGGGTGAAGAGCAGCTTTTGCTTACCGAAACTGTCATGAACTGTGTCGCGATCCGCCCCCTAGTGTATAATATCACTTTTCAGGGGTAAAAGGTTACCTAGGCCAAGATAAGACTGAAGTGGATTGTGTCAAAGGGATGAAGAACTGGGAGAGGTCCTTGTGAGCATGTGGAGGAATTGCTGTTGATCCTAGGGCAGAGAAATGCAGAGGAACAGATTAAAGGGTCCATTTCTGACTGCCTAAGTTAGAGCAGATCAATCTTAGCCAGAAAGAACTGGGAAGACCTATTCATTAGTTATGTTTGTCAAGACTCAGAACATGGACTGTGGTTGTGTGGCTGAAGTGATAATCCCTCTGACATCTGTTTCCTGGGAATCACCAGGAAGAAAGCAAGGAGTATCCCAGTGTGCAAGTGGTACTTGACTAGCTGAATGTGAATAATTTGCATTTCCAAAATATTTGGGACTTCATGGCAATTTTATGCCCTAGGAAGACATATATCTGCTTTTATAGGATTTCACAGAGTAAACATGGCCTGCGGGATTTCTCTCTGTGGTAATAGCATTAGCCAGGCCTGATCAGAGTTACAGTTAGCTTAAAATGATCAGTGAGATGTTTGTTTCTACTCTGCTCCCACTGCAAGGTGCTGTGACAGTCTTGGCTGCTGGAATTAGCCCAGACTGCCTTGCCTCCACTGAATTTGGGTTTTGGCCATGAAAGCAAGAAGTACACCAGTGTGTACTCTCCTCCAGGGCTGCCACAATATACAGAAACATGATGTAATGTCAGCTCCTGCACTGCACTCTGTATTCAAATGGAAGAAACAAACCACTTTTGCTCCTGTTATCTCCCTTGCTCAGCAAACTCCCAACCAGCTTTTGGCATATGGGAGACAAGCAGAACATTGAAATCTGAAATGCCGATGGGTGCTCAAAAGAAGTGACAGGGATTATTCACCTGCCCCTCCTCATCCTTTCCACCATTCCTTTATCAACCGCCCCATTCATCAGAGCATAAGAAAGGGCTGGTTCTGTGGACCCCTTTCCTCCCAGTGATGCTGCACCCCTGTTAGGTACCCGAGGTAGCCTGAGGCCTCCCTTCACCTGCTGCAGGGCCCCAGAATTATTCAGGCTCCAAAAGTTTCTCAACATCTCCTCAGGCATCTTTCTCTCCTTGGCACAGACAAAAACAGCTAGTCACCCATAACTATAAAATTCAGAAATTAAAGGTTTTATTAGAAGCAATAAAAAATGATGATATTTATCTTACAAGAAGTTACCAAGTAAGCTAGTACAGCTGAGTTATAAGGGCTACAATTAGCTTAAAATTAATACAGTGTAAGCATCAAATTCCAGTTGTTATATGAGAGAAAGTTAATCGAAACATAAAAGTTTGTCTAGACATTGTCAGATGTCAGACTATCGAGATACAAATCTATTTTTCAGTAATACCACAGAATATATTAATACCGAACCAGGTTTCTTTATCAAACCACAAACCGTGTTAAAAGCCAAAAATATTCATTTCATTTTGCAGGTGTGTGAGCCAACACAGGTAGGATGCAGGTACAACCACAAAACTACAGATGAAATGCAAAGAGTAAATTTATTTTCATTACCTCGCCAACGAGGGGATCCCCAAAGCAGCACCCAGGCAGAGTCAAGTGGGGACATAGGCATCACAGAGCTTGGTCCATGCTAGAGGATCACCAAACCTCTGTATATCAACGACTCAGGCAGGCGTAGTTTACCGCTACGCTTTGATCTTTCCCACAGCTAGGCAGGAATCTCAAGCATGTTTGACAGGGTGCCTCTAAGTCTATCACAGGCCTATGCTATCTAAACACAGAGGTTCTACTTGTCAAACACACAAGACTAAACAATGATTAGTATGATATGTGTGTTTTTCTACACCTCAGCTGTAAGTCACTTGAAAGTGTTTACAATCCTCCTTGCCAATCTTCCATTATTTTCTCACAACAGGTAAAACCTACCTCCCACCTGTATGGGATTGTATGTTACAGACTTCAGAAAGATTTTTTTTAAATCTCTTATGCATGGAAAATGAAGTTGTTACAGCTCCATACTGAATATGCACAGGCACCATCTGCCCTGCATAACACAGGCATGCTTCAGAATACCAATGTGCTCCATTTAAAAAAGCACAAGGAGCTCTCCCTTCCCTTCTTTCCCTATATCTTCATGCCAAAAATGCTTCCTTTCATTCCTCATTACAGCAGATTTAGGTTGCTGTTAGCTTTATAATTAAAGATTAAGATAAAACAGCAACAGTAATATCTCTGATCATAAGCTGTTGTGGGGAAATGGAAAGAAACAACTTTTATAAGTCTTAGCAAATTTTACAGAAAATCACACAGCAGAAAAAGACCTGTCCTAAATGCAAGCACAGAGAAGATTTTTTATGTACCATAGCACTAGCAATGAACAATGCCTTTCCCTTGTTTGCAACTTTCAAATCTCAGACACTTCAGCCAGAAACTTCTTAATGTCTAAAGGCTTATAAAGCACCGGGTAGTTTGAGATATATAAATAACTAGTGAGCAGTGAGTTACAGTTAAGGCATCCAAGTGTGTAACTTCCTAGTCATGTTGGTATCTGACTTGTTTTGGATTTCAAATGCATTTCAACTACTTTTTGGTAATGTTCCAGCCTTATTAACAATGTTTTTGTATGTTCAATGATAGACACTCTATTTCCATTCCTAGAAGGTTGTGCTGGTATCTGGAGTATTGAATCTATTTTGACTACTGTTAACTCCTAAGTCATTAAGTGTCATAGCAGTCCATTTGGCAAGATTTATGGTGTAAAAACTTCACTTGCTAAATGAGAGTTGACCCATTCTCCTGCATTTCAGACAATAGATGCAAGTGCCAATGCACCACCTACCTCCATTTCACACTCTTTTGAAAGAAGAACAGGATATCTTATATAGCATGGTTGATGTCAGTATTGCCGGAAAAGACTTTGGATGCTTTTGTAGTCAATAGAGCAAAATAAGAATTTTGTAAGGTGTGATCCATCTTATCAAAGACTTAGGAATCAGCAATATAGATCCTTCTTCTTTCATGCAGCCTCCTATGCTTGAGAGAGTCTTAGCTTGAACTTCCCCCTAGAGTCCTGAGTGAAAGGATATGCATTGAAGTTATATTTTTTTCTTAAAGTACTTGTTTTGTCTTTGGCAGGACTATGAGTGCCTTTTTTAGTTATTGCTTGATTGCTCACTAGAGAAATACACTGGTATTTCCAGACTTTGGGAAGAGAAATAGGAGATTTAAATCATGAGAGAGAGGAGGGCCAAGGGAAGAGTTCGGTGAAGAAGCAGCACTCTTGAGATACCCTGCATGTGTGGACCAAACACACAGATGCACATCACACTTCTGTCCCCCTTCTTATCACAAAACTCAGCATTGCCACTATTAAAGTCAACCTCTGGCCAAGCACTCCTACACTTTCTGAACCTCATGCTATTCTCTCTTTCTTTCATGCCTATAACACAAACCCATGAGTTTACCATTACAACGTTCATTAAACAGTCCCATGTAAACCAAGCATGGGATGGTATCCTGAGCATCAGGCAGGAGTGTGCGTAGATGACACCATGAGGTGTCTAGTCCACACATCTGGCATGGTATCACACTGTAGGCATCTTATTTAGAAGTAACTAATTTCGAAACACTGCTGATAGTGTGAGGACACCGACACAAGTGCTAAGCGTCTTCTCTTGACAGAGTGTAGAGAAGAGGAGTTAGTCACAAAGTCCAAGTCACATACACCCTTTGCTGTATGCCTGGAAGCATGAAACAGCACTGAACGAGGTGGCAAGCACTGGGCAAGGTGGCAGCCATCACTAGATTGATATC
>JAVSBS010018525.1:0-12684 GCA_033124195.1 Coracias cyanogaster | reverse complement strand
AAAACACAGCATTGTATGAATGCAGAGGACTTGTCAGCTCAGGTGAGCATGACCCCATTGTATAGTGTGCATGCCATGTGCAGTGCTGGTGACTTGGCAAAGTCCATGCTGGAAACTGGGGACAGAGAACAAAGCTGAAGCAGGCAACTGTTGGAAAAGCTTAACCCACCAGCCTGCACCTCCTATTTCAATGGAGAGTCCCAGAGTTAGAGTGTCATAAACTTCTAATCATTAAAGCTGGCAGGTAGTGCAGGACCTTATAAAGAAGGTAATATTGTCTTTCTGGGGCTGGGCTGTCCAGAGCTGCTTGATGGGGCTTTCATTCAGTGGGAGAGCTCATCAAATGCAGGAATAAGATTGGGCCAATGCTGAGCATTTACAGAAATTTCACTGAGGTTTTTAAAGCAAAGATTTATAAATATGAGTTCATTCACAGTCAAGAGCATTTAGAAAAATTATGATCTTTGCATGGTGAGGTCTTTTCTGAAGCTGTCGCAGACTGACCCAAGCCTCCTGGACTGAGGTTTTGCTCTCATTTGTGCAAAGATGCTCTGGCTGCTGCACTATTTCACCAAAAGTATGCTTCAACTATGCTTTCAAGTTAAATGTTAACTTGAAATGAAAACAAAGATTTGACAAACAACTAATTTGGTCATTGTACTAAATGAAGCCAGCTAAGGTTTCTCCCATGTATTTCTAAAAATTTTGGAACCTGCTATCTCTTATAGTCATAAACACAGAAATCTCAGCACTGTGTCTGGAGAACATTTAGTTCTTTTTTGAGCTTCTGGTCTTCCATTTCATTTATCCAGCTCCATCTACCTCTTTTTACTGCTGTATTCTGAGGCCTTACAAATGCCTGGGAAGGTTGATCTAGCAAAGGTATCATTTTGAGCAATAGAACAGAAGATAAAAGTTTCAGTAATTTTATCCCTTTTTTTTTTCAGTCAGTAAATGTGTGTGGTTCTTCACTTTTCAGTGAGATTTCTTCTATCTCTCATTTTAGAAATGGTCTCTTACTTCTTTTTAAATTATATTCAGACTGCATAAAATACAGCCCTGAAAGCTTCAGTTAAGATAGTTGTGCTCATCTGAAGCACTTCCTTTGATCATGACCAATGGCAATATTAAGTAAAATTCCTTATAAATTGCCATTGCTTGTAAAATCATGATTCCTACAACACTAATGCAGACCAGCAGATCCTCCTCCTTCCCTTCTCTGCCAAACAGCATTACTCCTAAGGTACAAGGTATGAAGCTTTTTTTTCATACTATTCTTTCCAGTTATATTAAGAGAAGGTAATAAAAAATAAATGGCACTTTCATGATCTTATTATTCTTGCTTCACATTCCAGGAAAGAAACCTAGAAAATTCCTCAGCCTAGGTTATATACGAATAAATAATACACATAAGATATATGAGAAACACCAGAAACAAGCTAGAGCTGCTTTGTCTCAGAACATTTTTATTAACATGACGTACAAATGTTGCTCTTTCCCATCATAATCTCACATCATTCCAATATTATAATGCCACACATAAAAATGACTCTCAGAAAGAAACATTAGGGGGAATAAAACCTTTCTGGGATGACATCCTACCTACTCCACCAACCTTCTTTCTCCGAGTTTGGTGTGGTATGTGTGGCATGGGAGCAAAGGAATCTCTTTTTTTCAGTGCTACCCTGGGAGGGGTGTTGGGTGGTGATAAATCTGCGCAGTGTCAAAGCAAGAGGCCCATCTCTGGTACACACCAACGTAGGAGCTGTGCAGCTGAGTCTGAGAGTCACTAGGACTTGCTGGTCCAACTGCCTTCTTCAGATAGGGCTGTGTCTCTGCCCTGACAGCTCCTGCTTCTCATAGTGGATCAACAAGGAGAGGGAAGACCTCATCCATTTTTCTGCTGGTGGCTTTTTCATCAGCCTGCAGGACCACTATGCTTTCCTCTAGGAATGTGTACAGATGGGATGACTGGCACTGTCCAGGTGACATCTCTACTGTCTATTGAGGAGACAACCACGTGGAATAAACCTCACCGAGTCTGAAAAGGACCTTCTCCAGATGAAGACTTTCATTATGTGTATACAAGAGGATCAACAGATATTGACATCACCTCTCTGCAATAGCTCAAAATTTGGACCAATTATTGTTGAGGCTTAGAAGAAAGAAGTTCTTCATGTCATTAATTTCATCATCCATCTAGGTTCATGGGCAGGTAAAACAACAAAATTAGTTCACTCAACATCAGAAGGACTCAGTTTTTCCCCAAGAGAAAATGTTATGTTCGAGAACTAGCCCAGAATTTTCAGTATTAGTCTCTCTGACTGTGAACACACTGGAATTTGCTGCTGTTTATTTTAGTTTTAATATCCACAATAATCAAGAAAATGAATAAATTAATCCACTGGGGAGGAAATGAAGCAATCATTACATTTCAAGATATTAAAGTCTCTAAGAATATGCTAATAGAATAGAAGGCCTCTTCACCATCCTGCACATTTGTCCTTGATATGGCATAGTGACTATTCAGATACAAAAAACATTGCCATGGACCCAGTACACAGTTGTGTAGAGAATGTTCTGAAGTGCCCAAAATTATTTAGGACCCATTTCTCAAGACCAGCTCCAGTAATTTCAAGTGTAGTTGCTTTCAGCTGGTATTTGCTAAAACCTGATCTATCCATGTAATGAGTGGGACTATTTGTGTATGATTAGTAGGATTTGGTTTCAGAACTGGTCTTGAGCTAGGAACAAACTGTTTCAGTTAGAATTAACAAGCAGTTTTGAAACAGAAATGGAGCAGATAATAAAACTAAAGAAAAATTTATGGTACACATAATACAATATCAAGTTGTAGGACTGCAGAACAAACATTTATAAAGTGTTTTCTGTAATATTTTTACTGAGATGATGTTACACTAAGGATTAAAAAACTCTTATGATTTCATCATTAAAAAGTTTATGGAGTCATCCAGTTGAAAAGCTGTGCAAGAGCCAGTAATGATCACCATCTGGGAAACAGATGCAAATAATTAAGGAAAATAATTCCTTGAGTTTTATGTTGTCATTCATTAGAAGTTTACTTAAGACAATTAAAGCACAAAATAATTTTCAGCAGTAGAACATCCTGTAAATTGTCATGATACAGTGATTGTACTCTGTTTTTTACTAGATCTGGAAGTTTTTCTTGGGAGAGAAATCCTCAACCCTTTCAATAAGGAACAGAGAGGAGAGGGCTGTTCAGCCAAGTATGGTGAACAAACGTTAAGAGGAGCTTACTTAATGTGGAAAAGAAGGTGGCACTACTAGGTCAGCAAGAAGATAATATAAAGATCAGACTGTCTTTATGTTGCTTAGCCAGACAGCCACCATAAAAGGAATTGATCTAGCGAGTATCTAGTACAGCTCTTTGTTGATTCCAGTTCGGCAAAGCATCGAATTTGTTCTTATATTTAAACACATACTTTAATACTTTGCTGTGTTTTGGCTATCTGGATTCATATTTTTTTCCTGCAGCTTCTAGTTTTGTGAATTTAAGCATGCAAGCCCATCTGTATGCTGACACCTATGCCACAGTTGTCCCAGACTAATCCTCAGTTAAATCTGAAATAAACAGTTTTGTTTATATGTGTCATAAACACAGAGGTAGGTTTGTAGTCAGCTCATGCTTGGATAGAAATACCATCAAAAGGCAGAAAAAGAAGTAAAGATTTTGAGAAGCAATAGATAGCATTAAAAAGGCAGAAAAACGGTGAAATAAAATAGTAACAGAATTTCTAGTTCCGAAGAGGATGCAAATAAGTGCTCAATTTTATGTGCTAAGTGGGGCTATCCAAGTACTTTACTTTAGATACATTCTCTCATGTATATTTGGATGTGTCAGAACAGGGACTTTTTCTGCATAGAAGTTAGATTTCAGACACTTATGTAAAAATATTATCATTCATAAGCTGCTACATATTGCAACTTAATGTTTTCTTTTTCTTTGAAATACAGCTAATGGGTTTCATGTCTAGACTCCCTATGCAGAATTCAGCTCTTTGATAAGGGTCCAGTGCTGTAATTCACATCCCTAGGACTGAGCTCGATGCTGCCACAAAGGCAAACTGTGCTTGCTGGAGCCTCTGTGCAAAGGCACAGCTAAAAACCAGATGTTTATTTAAAAATTAAATTTTACAGCACTGACATTTTCATTCTGATTTATAGCAAAGTAGTTCTTTTTGCAACCAGATCAATAATTCACGAGGTAATATAGATACCACTTTATTTTATGCTACAGTTTTCCCTCGATTATTCATGACACCGTTTCAGAGGCTACTCTGAAAATCTGTTTGCTGCTGCTCCTGCTTATATATGAAAATATCACTTAAGATTATTTTGACCACCCAGTCTAAGAAGCCTCTTTATGAAAAAGAACCGTAGGATCTTAGTATAGTTAACAGTACGGACAAGTAGACCCACTATAATTAACTGCATCATGTAATCAATTAAGAAAAGATAATCTAAAAACCCAGTGTAATATGCAAAAAGTATACTCTCTTCATTCATTTTGACATGTGATTTTATTAATCATAATATATCAGACAGCAAAAGGGCTATATTGAAGTTTATGTGTGTATTTAAAATTGAGTCTAAAAAGTAATAACTAATTAATATGTTTTGCTTAGGGTATAACCAGCAGCAATAGATTCCACTGCAAATCCTAAAGAATCCATGAAAAGTTGGTGTCTCAGCCTGGGCTGCTGTTGACAGGCAGTTCTGTGGGTCTAGCATCCATCCTGCTCACTGCTAGAGACCCCTCAGGGTGGACAGGGACCAGGAGCAAAATGCCAATGTTGACAGGTAGCAGTAGCCTCTCCCCAGCCATCCTCCCTCACCAGTGCAAGCAGTGCAGGCAAAAAATACACTGCAAAACCAACTCTCCCAGGCAGCCTCTGTCCTGCAGTGCTGGTACAGGGCTCCCAGGCCAGACTGTGCAGTTGCCCAGAGCCCCAGGAAAGCGGGGCAGCCGTGCCTACTGGAGCCATTGAGTCCTCCCGTGCGGGGTCCTGCTCCTGCCACAGATGGGACCACAAAAGGGCACATGGCTCTTTTCTGCCACTCAAAATAATTGATACTTTCCTGGCCAAAAGGCTGGCCACTACATACCTTGAGCATTTTCCGCTGATGCATATAAAGCATGCTGCTGAAATTCACAGCTTGCTATTGACAAATATTAGTCATTTATGATCTCTTTATAAACCCCTTATAACCTTAATAACCCATGATCCTACCTCCAAATCCATGATGCCAAAGGAGGAGAATCTGTTTTGGCTGTAATGCACAGGAGAAAAATAGTAAAGCCCTACCCAGAACTGGGTAAACTTGGCCATCTCCATCATCATCATTATCAATCATCATCATCATCATCATCCTTCTCCTCCTATTTGTGCTGGCGTCAGACTATCTTTTCAATAATATTTGCAAAGTCAATATGGGTACAGGCTGTTACCAATTATATGGTGTTGCTACAATACTATTACTCTAATACACCTGCTATTTTGGGAGGAGGTAAAACATGAAATAGAAAGGGAAGATTATTTAAACAAATGAGAAGTCTTTCCATTATGAAAGTTACTGTGGATGGCCAGCCTTGTGAAATTCCACATGTTGTTTTATTGGACCATCCCTGCAACAAAATAGTAATAAATACTATCAGTTACCAGTTAAAATGTTTGAAGACCTGGTAAGGCAGGGTGAATGTAGTTCATAAGAGGTATCACTAAGATCAATTACTATTTTTAGAGACAGACATTTGTAATGTTCAATCAGCCCTGAAGCACAGGTAGGGTTCTTAAGATGTGCTGTGTCTCAATACAAATATTTCTTCTACTGCTCTATACTTCATAAAAAATAATGGTAGGAAAGACTTTCAACACTCAACATGAACATCTCATGTAAAACATCTGGTCTGTTCTGTTTGTAATAAACAACAATCTCTGTCTTCAAATTCAGATAACCCTGATTTCTTTTGCATAAGTGGAGTATATGCCTTGTATGTATGCTGAGTGGTTCCTGAAAGTTACAGCAAAGCCATAAAACCTTCCATATGCCCTCCTTAATTTCTGTATCACCTGCCTAGTTTTCACAACAAGATTTCTGACAGAGTACCTTCAATCTAACCACCAAATTAACATCCTTATAACTATCTTAAACTTCTGGTTCAAGTCTCTTCCAAAACAGCATGCAGTTTTATTCTTTTGCTTCACAAACACGCACAAATACACGTTCTAAGGCTTTCTGCAACAACGATTTGCATTATAATACACTAAAAAGAAAAATAACACACCTTTTTGGAACCATTGTTGGGACCAGTTGTGCCACAGTGTGATACCCAAAGAAATCAAACATCCATTACTTTTAAATAAGTTATTGAAGCTCAGTTCATCCAGGAGTTATAAAACAAATAGTAGCATTAGAATACTTGCTGTATATAGGGACTGTCATAAGCTTTTTTTGACTGCTGAATTCTATGTTGTGTGGTAGTCGATAAATTTGATTTGATTGATTCTCAGAATCAATGAGAAATAGCTGCTAACCTGCTGACTGTAATGCTATGAGTATTCTTCTGAGGGGGAAAAAAAAACAAATAATGAAGAACTTGGAGATTTCAGTATCAGTGAGCAAAAATACATATCAGACTGCGTGTAATCTGGCCAAAAAAGAATCTGCCTGGTGTCACTGGTGGTATAACAGCTCCACATCTGAGACTGCAGATGAAGACCTCTGCAGCACTGGTGCTGTACGTGGGGAGTTGCATTTGGCAGCTGATGTTCCCATGATCACTCGATCTTTGTGGCACAGGGAGCAGAGCCCACTGCCCAGAAAAGCTGCACCTCAGGGGTGTGCACTGATGGCAATAGTGCAGGGCTTTCTGAAGCAAGCTTACTGTCCTCTGACAAAAGTAAGGAGCTGTTATGGTGAGCCATACCACTTGTCCTGATTTCAGTCAAAACAGAACTAGTCCTGTTCAGCCAACTCTCTATTAACTAACTGCACTTTCTGAAGTTAACAGTGTATTTTTGCAGTGTCTGCTTCTAGCAGTGATAACACCTGATGTTCAGAATTACTACCAAGTATTGGTGTGCAGACCAAGGTCACTGCTAACTCTTGTGTGCCACAGCGGGGTGTGCAGAAAGTAAGAGGCCGCACCTGCGCGGAGGAGCAGCCAGGACAGGTGACCCTACACTGACCAACGAGGTGTTCCATCCCCTTTATGTCATACTCAGTATAAAGCTGAGGGATCACAAGAGTCAAGCTCTCTTCTTCAATGGCCAGCATCCGAGGAGGACTCTGTCCATTCTGCCTCAATCCTTATGCATGTGTTCCTGAATCCAGTTCCAGAATCCAGCTCCTGAATCTGGTTCCTGTCTGTCCACTGAGTCCAGTCTGGGACTTCCCCAGTGCCTGCCCCACAGCATCAGGGCTGATGGTGATGTAATTGCCATCAGGGGGGGTTGGGCTCAATATTGGCTTTGTGTATATTTGTATATATTCCATTTTTTTATATATTATTCTCATAAAAGATGGTTTTGTTTTCTTTTCTAATCCTTAAATCTCTCTGCCTTATTCCTTTCCTCTTCCCCTTTGGGAAAGGAGAGGGGTGAACAGGGAGCATCTGTCATTCATCTAGTAGCCAGCCCAGCTCTAGACCTTGACATCACTTCAGGAAGAGGGTAGAAACCAAGAGGTGTTACAGCACTGACAGCTTGGTTCCCTAGCTTAGCATGAGGGAGAACT
The DNA here is from genome assembly GCA_033124195.1 of Coracias cyanogaster. NCBI lineage: Eukaryota > Metazoa > Chordata > Aves > Coraciiformes > Coraciidae > Coracias > Coracias cyanogaster. Next base: position 4,905 of record JAVSBS010018525.1, on the reverse strand, counting down.
TTCTTCATCCCTTTCCTTACTTGGTTTGCTTTAATGTCTCTGCCATCTCAGCTGAGTTGGATGGCGCACTCCCCAGTGAAAGCTCAACCATTTACACTGTCGCAAGAGTAATTACCTATAACTTGCTGTCTTCTTCACATAGGACTACAACACAAGACTGTTCTCAGTGGTGTCCAGTGACAGGACAGGGGGCATTAGCTACAAACCGGTAAACAGGAGGTTTAACCTAAACATAAGGAAACACTTCTTCACTGTGAGGATGACAGAGCACTGGAAGAGGCTGCCCAGAGAGGCTGTGAAATCTCCACCTCTGAAGACATGTAAAACCTGTCTGGAGGTGTTCCTGTATGAGCTACTCTGGGATCTTCCTCTAGCAGCGGGTCGGACTAGATGATCTTCAGATGTACCTTCCAACCTCTACCACTTTGTGATTCTGTGACTGTGTAAGGCCTGGCAATGCATGGGTCCCAAAAGGAGTGAACATGATTCAGAAAACGTATCTAAAAATTAAACTCCAATTATTTTCTCAGTATCTGCAGGCTCCTGCTTATGGGTCAGCAACACAAGTAAACAGCAGAGATCATTCATTGTTACAACCAAAGAGTGTTTTCTGAGCTGAGACAAGGTATTTGAGATGTGTTCCTGAGCCACATGGGTGAGTACTGATCCTGCTTCATTCTCAGACTGCCACCATGGGTTGCAGCTCCTCCAACAGTCCAAAGTAAGCTGACCAGAAAATCCTGATGACAGACATTCCTTAAACTTTAGTTTTTGTCTTAGTAAATCTTTTGCTTTAATGAAAAATGTTGAACTTTTCATTTGCTGGCATAAAAGTCATCTTACTTACTGAAAACAAGTCAAACTGGTTGTCATGGTCATACTTCTAAAGACCATGTCAGAATGAGTGTGTGTTGGAGAGTTAAAAACTGGGACACATGTCTCTGGAAGGTTTCCATATCTTAGCAAAAAGTGGTACAAGACCTGTGCAATTTGCCCAGAATTTTTTAGAATCCAAAATCAGTTGGAAAACAAGTATGTCAATACTCTTCCCAATACAAATTTTTCCTGCTCAAGATGAGAAAATAATTTTTAAGTTTGAAGTTGAAACTTGTTTTTTATCAAAGACCTTTGTGTTGGTATCCATAACCACAACATGTAGGTTAGCTATTTTCAGTAGATCATTTATTTTATAAGTAGATATTTCAGAAAACTAATAATGTCATTATGATGCTGTTAATCTCACAGGTTGACAGCTATAATAGCCTCAGCCCTGGCATTAGAAGTAAAACACTTGTGAACTCCTAGCTATAAGCCATTTCTCTTTATTGTCAAATTCTATTCAAACTAAGAAAAGGTTACTCTGCTTAGTACGGAAATATTATACCCAAAGGAGATGTTTAAGCAGCAAGAACAAAACCACTAGGGTGCAACCTAAATAAAGTTATTCTTAAGAGAAGGTGATAAATTTGTCTTTGTAAGTAAGTTCATAGGGCAAAAATATCAGACTGTGAGTCATGAACACTGAGCAAAATGGCTACAGGGATTCTGAATTAACTTGGATAAAGTAGTTCTTAGGAAACTTAAGTTACTCTGAAGAAAACAGTAGTAAAAGTGATATTAAGAAAGTTTTCTGCTGTTGATCCTAGATCAGGTACAGAGGGCCAAAGTAAATACTTCAGTCAGTAAGATACAGTACAGTGGCAGAGCCTGTTTGGTTAGGCAGCCTGCAAAGCAGCAGCCCCCATGGCCAAATGCATTCATAGAATCATAGAATGGTTTGGGTTAGAAGGGACCTCAAAGATCATCTAGTTCCAACCCCCCTGCCATGGCAGGGACACCTCCCAATAGACCAGGTTGCTCAAAGCCCCATCCAACCTGGCCTTGAACACCTCCAGGGATGGAGCATCCACAGTGCCCTTGGGCAACCTGTTCCTGTGTCTTACCACCCTCAGAGTGAAGAATTTCCTCCTAATTTCCATTCTAAATCTACCTTCTTCCAGTTTCAAACCATTACCCCTTGTCCTATCTACTACAGGCCTTTTTGAAAATTCCCTCCCCAGCCTTCTTGTAGGCACCCTTCAGATACTTGTAGGCCACAATATGGTCTTCGCAGAGACTCCTCCCCCATCAGGGCCATGCAAGCCAAGGGCAGGCCAAGTTGGTAAGGTGTCTGCTGTCACAGGCACGGTGACAGTGACATATGGAGAATCATTAGCAGGTATTTAAAGAAACTTCTGAGGAACTGAAAAAAAAAAATCTTGCTTCTATGACGAGAACTTCGCTGAATAGAATAACTGCAAATGAATTGGTTGGCCATCACTGAACAGATCACCGTGTTTACTTCTCTCCAGGCCATGGGCAGAGACCAAGTGTTCTCACCATAGCCCAAAAAACACATGGTATCTCCAGATATCACCCTCAGGGAGCAAATGAAAAAGCAGTTTCTTTCCACAGAGGCACGGTGAGCACAGCAATACTGTCAGTGTCACAGTCACATGATAGATTTTGTTGGTATATCAAGGTTCTTCCTCATTCAGTCATTGAGACAGTGGTGGCTTAAACTCTGCAGAAGTTAATCACTGATCTGTTATACACTTTACTACCTATATATTCCTACATCCAATATTATTTTGAGATAAACACTTCTTGCTTTTAATGACTTATGCAGATTTAATTACAGATTAAAACTTATTTTATACCATTTTATATTTTAATATAGCTACTCATTAAAAAAGAAAGGGGTTTGTCACATGAAGACATTCAACGGAATTGATCAGAATTAGTTTTTAGAATGGGCTGATTAAACTGAACTAAATGATCTTGGGAGACTGTGCTTCTAATGGGAATTAAGGTGAACTGAATTAGTTTGGCTTTTGGATTGGAAATTGAAGATAGCCATTTCATTTCTGTATGACATACAAAACACAATGCACTTTAATTGATCCACTATAAATTCTTACTGTTACTTAATACAGGGAAATTTTTTTAAGTTCTCCCCCAGTGATAGGCCCAAAGTACCTACTCCCTATGCCATCAATCACCAAAAAGCTCTGTAGTACTAAACAGTCAACACACAGGAAGTTTAAGATATCACCTTTTCTTTTTCAAAAGGCAGTAAGTAGTACTAAAAAGGCTAACATTTTCTTTTCACTCATTGATCTGTCTAAAAACATGAAAAAGGTCACACTGAGTAGCAAGATTCTTGTATCTTGCAGCATTGTGCAACGGATGGCATTTAAAAGTATATATTCTTCTCTCCCCTTAATTATACAGCCTATATTCTGCCCTCTTATCTATCCGAAATTGATGGGAATGTGCATTAGAGACTGTAACTTACATCTTTACAGAGTATTACAGCAGTGCTGGAATGGATGATCCTTGAGCCCATTGGTTGTGATTCAGCCAAGTTTCAATTATGAGCATTGTTCCTCTTTTTCTTGGTCATGGTGTTAAAGACGAGTGCTGACAGTCAGATTCAGAATCCTTTTTCCTTCTTTGGTCAGCAAGGCAACTGATGTATTTTGTAGATCCTGAGGTGCTTTTCCTGAGCTTTTGATATCATGTGCAACTTGTCGAACCGTTCAGAAACTCCCTTTATTTCTCCAGTAGCAGTAGCCATAGAGGGTTAGGTTTTCAATGACTGTACAAGTCACCAAATATTGCCTGCACACAGTTATTCTGTAAGATAACTCAAAATTTAAGCCGTCATAATTTTCATAATCACTAACACATTCAATCTAATTACTTAGCTGTGTGCAACTTAAAAAGGCAATACTTCCTTATTATTCCTACCTATATTGATATGTTAGTCATTATGGCTGTTTTCTTGCCTAATTATAGAGAGAATCCCTAGCATACCCCACACAGTATTTAGAAATTGTGAGTAAACATTAATATTTGAGAAACTGATACTGTATATCCAGCTGACAGATTTGTTAACTTGGGCCAAGCTATTTATAGTAAATACAAATAATGAGGTTGGCACTTTCCCTTTTCTTATTGATTTATAGTAATAGTAGGTCCTTATGGGAACATAAGCTATCACCTTTTGAATGTCAGAAATAAATGCAGCCAAATGACATACTGTCTCTCCTCATCAATACTCTGACTCACTTGTGTCCGTGCCTTGATCAAATCAGACTGCAATTTGTATTCTAAGTTTTGTATCCAGTGGGACTGTGTTCGCAGGACAGCCACTTGACCTTTCTATTGGGAATGTCAGAGGCAAACATATCTCCCAAAGGTAAGTACAGCCAGGAGCTTCACTAGGCTGCTGGGCACCATGGCAGTCCACAAAAACCGAAGACTTTCTGCCTTAGTAACTGATTTAAAATACCACATCAGAAACAAATCATTAAGGAATTTAGAAGGCTCTTATGAATGTATGGGACCTCAACTTTTTTTTTTTCAGTAGCTAGAATTCAAGGTTAATTCTGACCACCCTTTCTTGCAACTGGAGAGACTGAATAAAATCTAAAGATCTTTCAAGTGAAGATGATGTCTGCAGGCAAGGACATGCAGAGCTGCATCCTGCCTGGTGGTAATAGTGAAAATATTTACTAGAAAGATGCTCATTCTCATGGGGCACAGTTTAACAAGTTCTTCATATCAACAAATTCACCTGAACCTTCAGCTGCCAGCCCCCACCTTGTGCTTCTCCCCAGCATTGTGTATGGCACTGTGCTTGCTGCAGGTGTTCACTTTGTGTTTTCAGTTGGAAGCTGTTCTAGACCTACGGTACAGCCCAGCTAAAAGTAAGGCAGTATTTAATTGATTCGATATATCAACCAACAAGCCTCCTCTTGAATGTTCAGATACAATTTACCCTATTGAATGCACCCTCAGTAAATTTGCAGATGACACAAAATTAAGCACAAGTGTCGATCTGCTTGAGGGTAGGAAGGC
>JAVSBS010018523.1:0-27206 GCA_033124195.1 Coracias cyanogaster | reverse complement strand
TTGAGGATAAGTCTTATGAGGAGCAGCTGAGGGAACTGGGGTTGTTTAGCCTGAAGAAGAGGAGGCTGAGGGGTGACCTTATCACTCTCTAGAACTACCTGAAAGGAGATTGTAGGGAGGCAGGTGTTGGTCTCTTCCTACAAGCTGCATCTGACAGGACAAGAGGAAATAGTGTTAAGTTACACCAGGGGAGGTTTAGGTTAGACATTAGGAAAAACTTCTATACCGAAAGGGTTGTCAAGGACTGGAACAGGCTGCCCAGGGAAGTGGTTGAATCACCATCCCTGGATGTATTTAAAAGCTGTCCAGATAGGTTGCTCAGGGATATGGTGTAGAAGTGGGCCTGGTAGAGGCAGATAATGGTTGGACTCGATGATCTTATAGGTCCTTTTCAACCATAGCAATTCTGTGATATTGTGATTCTGTGAATTGTCTAAATTGCACTTACTTCAGTTACCTTTTCTAATAATACAGTTAATGGTCTCAGTAGTTTAGTGCGCAGGGAACCATGCAAGTCTGTAGCCAACATTAAAGAATTTATCTCAGTGACTTTGAAGTGATTTTCCCCCAAATCAGAGCAAAACACAAATGGTTCTGCTGCCTAAGAGGCCATGGAGAAAGTGCAAACTGTTTGAGAATAATTTTGCGTTATCCTGGGGGGAAGGGAGAGCAGTTCTCTGATCCGTAGCCTTCAAAGCTGATGGGAAAGTAAAACTTGGAGGAGAGAGAAAATGGTGTCAAATACTGGTACATGTCTTGGGTAGTCTAAGTCCATTGCTAACTATGGCCACATTAGAACCATGGTGGTTTCCATGCTAACGTGCAGCTAGCTATTAGGTATTAAATGATAATGGAAAGATATACCTTTTTACTGCTGAAAGTCTGGGAACTTGGGCTGGTTTTGCCACCCCCAGATCTTAACCCAAGGACAGTCACTGTTAGTTTCCATTTTTACCTTGTTTCCTGTTCAGTGCTCTCAAAGTGTCTCCAAGATAAGTTACAAGGCCGTGCGCTGACTAGACACAGCTCTTTCCTTCTCTAGGATAGTTTCTCATTTTTCTATGTAGCAGATAAATCAAATGTTTTTGGATGTTTAAAGATACTATCTTATTTTCTGTGAAGAATCTTGGGATGAAAAGACATACTGAGGAGAAAAAAAAATAACTGTTCCTTTGGAGCACTTCTAGATGGAGTGCAAGATGTGTATCACACTATGTCCCTTAACAACCTGTGTGAGAACTGCCTGTAGTGTACCCTGGCTTCTCTCCAACCTGCATGCCTCAATTTTTCCTTAGACAAATCAGTAAATGCAACAGGGTCCAGTGTGTGCCCTACATTTAGATCAATAGCAAAGCAGGATGTTAAGAGAAAAATCAAGAGCAATATGGGATGCTGACTGAAACAAACTGACTTGGGAGGCTTCCCCCAAGCATCTGCTCCACAGTTTTACTCACATCACCTGGCATTTACTAGAAGCTGAAAAGAGTTTCCAAGGACAAGCATCAGCATCCTTTGGCCTGAGGGTAGCAGCCCAGAGAGCTTGCACTCTTTGCTCCCCATTTCTGAGTTTGTGGGTCAAATGCAAATGTATGGCTGAGAGACAGAAGCAGTTTCCTTATTGTCTCTTAGCGGTGGTGCTGCCTGAACTACAGGAGAACCAAGGGAGCTTGTGTCTTTGAGCTCTGAGTGCACAGACCCCAGGATGTACATCACAGAATTGAGAGTGTTTGTCAAGAGTTTTACAGTTTGAAAAAGGAAGAAGCAAAGGGCTAATCCCAGGGCTCAGCCCTGCTTTAATATGCTAAGGGTATCTCCTGAATCTGCCAGATCAGATTATCTCATCGCATATGCTTCTGTGTTTTGCAAATTAAGTTATGATGTTGTGTTGACATAAAATGCTACCCACATATTGATAATCCACTTCAAAAAAATAATGGGATTTCAATGTGGATGGCTTGAAATCTGTTTGACACTATCCCACAGAGCTAGATAGCTTGTGCTGATACAAGGCATCTTTGGCACTGCTGTATCCTTGGGAAAGCAGTGTATGGGTATGCACTTTTAAGTGTGGCAGCAAATATGCTTACCCCACAGTACGTGTTGTCTGTGTGGACCATGTAGTTGGCAGTGGTTGGCTGAGGCTAGTGAATCAAAGCCCTTGGCCCCTACTCACGGGAAACAATTGCTATACAACTCTTTGTCCAGTGCTAGCCCATTTTCTATGTTTCTCTTGTCAAACTACCTTGTAGGCGTGTGTTTTATGTGGTCTACTCACTTTGTCCTGTCGTGGTTTGAGCCCACACAGATGGCAACAAAGCACTACACAGCTGCTTGCTCACTCCTACCCCTATCCAGTGGGGTGTGGAGGAGAAAATACAACAAAAGGCTTGAGGGTTGATATAAAGGACTGGGAGGGCTCACTCACTGTAAGAGTCGGTTCAAAGATGGATGACTGCATTACCTCAACTGCATTGTCTCAACCTTGTCATCCAGAATGCTCTGCCCATGCCCTACCTCCAGTTAAACTGTAATGTTCCCCTCCCCCCTCGAGAACTGATTAGAACTTGGCCAAGTGTTTCGGACTCATGTTGTAACTCACCCTTCTGTACATGCACCTGGGTCTGGGTCAAACAGAGGACATGGCACTTTCAGGGTGCTAAGGTCAGGGGACCACCTGAGGCCCTCTAGAGACAACACTGGGCATGTGCAACAGTGCCACCTGGGAAGGAGGAGTTAGGGTAAATAGTTCTGAGAAAAGCTGGAGAGTTTTGGCGAGAGGTAGAGCGACGTATCATAAAAGTCAGCATTAAGAAATGAGAAGCTGGAGGCCTTCCCCACCAAAGATTGTCAAGATCAAAGATCGACAGGTCAACAGGGCCTGAAGGTTGATTGGACTAGTGAGATGCCATGGGATCCATGGTGGTAGCTATACTCTCCTTCTCTACCTTTACATTCTTTCCTTCTTTCCCCCTTTCCCCTTTTATTGTGCCCATCTATAGGCAGTTATAAGGTGAAACTTTAGTAAACAATAAAATTTGATTGAAACAGACCCCTTTGGTGTATTCACCTAAATTTTGTACTTTGAGATCGCAACAAGAACCATCAGGGGACCCAAGTGGGCACCTTGACACTCACCAGTTATGGTCATGGGCAAAAGAGAGTCTTGACCTGGGGAAACAAAATCAATAGAATTTTAACAGAACCAACAGCAATTCACCATCTGAATCAGAGCAGGACATTCTCTTATTAATCATAAATGCAACCAGATCTTAAATAAATACACCTTTCCCTCACCCCTCCCTTCTTCCCAGGTCCAGCTCTGCTACCCCCTGCCCAACAGTGGTGCAGGGAACCAGTTCCATTCCATTCCACCTTGTTTATGCTGCTCTCTTGTCCTCACAGAGACAGCTCCTCACAGTCCTTGCCTGGGGCAATGTGGCATCCCTCCCATGGGAAACAGACCTCCACAAACTTCTCAGCTAGTGTGGGCTCCTTCTATAGGCTGCAGTTCTCCCAGTGATGGTCTACTCCAGTGCAGGCTTCCTGCAGAGTTACGTACTTCTTTGGGAGCAGTCCCCTGCTCCAGTGTGTGGTCCTCCATGGGCTGCAGATGGGATTCTTCTCCACCATTGATGTCCAAGGGCTGTAAGGGGTCAGCCTGTCATCTCAACATAGGCCGAAGGGGAATGGCTGCTCTGATGTGCCTTTCCCTCTCCTTCCTAACTCATGTCTGCATGGTTGTCACATTCCTCTCGAAACAAAAGAGCTCCCAAAACAAAGGAAGTTGGCCAGTAGGTTTTCCTTTCTTAAATAAGAGGCACTTATTGGCTTGACCTTGGCCAGAGGCAGGTCTGACTTGGAGCCCCTCCCATGCTACCAAACCCGGCCTCGCCCCCCCCAGCACAAACCCAAGACGGTCTTCATCAGCTGGGCATCCTCTCACACATCCCTTGGGGCAACAGCTTCCAGGAGTACTCCTCTTGCTTGCAATGTTCCTAGTCTCAACTCCAGCATCTGTGTGTTTTGTTTCAGAGCTTCCTATTAGCCAGCATGGCAGGTGGTACCTTACAAATCTATCCCCTTTGCTTCCCATGCCCAAATTTCACACTTCTGCACAGCCATCAAAATCACAGATCTAGGTTGATAAGCTTGAAAACCATAGGCAAACTGACATAGCTAATTAGTGAGTACTGTCTCACCTAAAGATAGATGTCATGTTGTGTATGCCTGAAATCTGCAGCTATTGTTCACTAATATGCTGATACCGATGTGCCTGCAAGAGTTTTTCTTGTGCCATACGGCTTTATTATCTTGGAAATATCATCCCCCATGTTTCTGTCCTTAAGGTGAATGAGTGAACTTCTTTTTTTTCAGAATCTAAAATAGCTTCTCCGTGAAAAAAAATCAAGCATTATATCACATAGTATATAAATATTTACATGAAAAGCTCTCGTCACTATTCTTCCATTTTCTATGCTGTGGTGTATATTTAATGACTAGTTTGATGGTATAAGAACAGCTAGTGGTGTATCTACCCTGAGGGAAAACTGAAGGAGTCTGCAGAGACTTATGTTGCCCTTTGCAAGGCAGATGACATTTTGAGTTCTCCTTGGTCATGTATATGAAGCTGTAAAAGCTTTATCTTTATTTTTAAAGTGCTTTTTGAGCCTGAAGGATTTCCCTAGAGAAACTGTGAAGGGGAGTGTGAAGGTCTCCACCTATCCCACACGGTCACAAAGTAGGGTGCAGCTCCCTCCTGACTCTCTCTGGGACGAGATGCTGTGCTCCCTTTACCCAAGCACTGTGAAGAGCTGCGACATCCATCTCACAAAAATAAGGGGTTGTGTCTGTTCCTTGTGTCCTCTCTGCTTAGGGATCCAACATTTTAAAAACTGATCTCAGCATCCTTTGCATGTCATTGCTTTGGGCTTGCTCCCTGCTTTCTTTGTAATCCCTTGGGGTGGTTGATTACCCCCGCAGTCAGAGCAGAAGTCAGCACAGAGGTACAAAGTGCTGTATAGCCCCTCTCTGCTGAAGACCAGGCACACAAGCAGTTCATTTGTTTGAGGAGACAAAAAATATTCTTTCCTTTTCTCCTAAGGGACAGTATGGTCTAGACTTTTTCCTGGGCCAGTGAAGCTTAGAGGTAACCCTGCCTGATCTGGTCCTAAAGCTGCCACAACCAAGTCTATCAGTACCGCCACAGCCTGGAAAGGTAGATAGGCCTAATCACCCTATTTCGACTCTATGTGAAGACTGAAGTGAAAAGATTTGCTCCAAGTCCATTGAAGGAATCAGAGCAGGACAACAGCTCTGTTGTAGATAAGGCACACAACAAGAATGTTCTGAGTGTGCCTGTACAGCTACATTTCAGCATGGTGCTACTCTTGCCCTAAAAATCAGATAACCATTTTACCTCAGTGATGGTCTACTAATCTGATCCCTTAGCCATAGCAGAGCTAACCAGCTAGGATTAAATACCTCACACTGTCCCAAAGCCAGTTCTAGCTAAGAGTTTTTTCTTCTGCAGTTCCCTGTGTGCTACAGGTGTACTCCAGCAGCACTTCCCACTACTGCACTTCTCTGCACCCAAAAGTGACAGTCCAGCTTCACCATTATCTGTATTCCTGCTAAGCAAACTTGTACCGCTTTGTACTTACAACTTGAAAGAGTGCAATTATGAGAATAACTGGCTTCCTAGAGTTAATGGGTCAGTGAATGTCCTCATTTATGCACTCTCAATCTATCCATCACATTTCTTATTAGAGACTCCCTGCTGAGACAACCAGAGAAATATGAATCCTCCTGTAACCTCTTTAATCACGTTCTAGTGCAGTATCAGTAAGGTCCAGCAGATCCCTATGAAGCTGTTCATTTTCATTGCTCTTTTCATCTGCTTTCTTGGCATGGGCTTGAGAGAAGGATTTCTTGTCTCTCCACAGAGGTAGGGTGGAATTAGACTGTCAATGATGGGTTTGTGTGTGCTCTGGCAATGTAATTTAGCAGGTCATCAGTCTATAATGAAGGCTTAGGTCCCTTCTGGCATTTTCATTTGAGATGGCTGAGTGCTTTGCCTCCTTTCTTTATTGCATGATTTTCATATAATTGTTCCAACTTACACATAATTACATTAGATCTGCTATTTAAATGCCATATAGTGCTCTTCTTTATTCAAAAGCCTGGTGTTGTTATCAAACTTGAAAGAAAATGGAAATGTGAGACACTTTCACAGCAATAGTAGACTTCTGATCTATGTCATCCTTTTATGCTTTACTCCATACCCTGAAGCACCAAGTGCACAATCATGTACCACTCACAGCTCTGAAATCCTACTGCAGTGAGGCAAGGCTTAGCAAGGGACAGTGAAGCGGGACAGTAAACACTTGACCTCTCTGTTCCTAGCTCTAATTATTTGTATTCAGGTAACCACTAGCTTCCAGCTGAAGATATGAGTGTCAGTGTAGTAACTTTTCTAAAAGTAACCACTTCCAGGCTCGAATTATGTTGCCTTCACTTTTGAAAGCACTTCATCTCACGAACAGGTTTGGATTGTGCTCTGCTCGTGGATCTTTATGGCACAAAGACAATACTTTTTAAGCCACTAGAACAATGTTTAGCTTCTCTGGAACTTTCAGGCACTCCTGACTCTTCTATCGCTCCAGTCTTATTTCAAGCATCATGCTATTAACTTGCAGAAATAGTTTGTCCCCAGAGCTGAGCTTATCACTTGGTTTCTGTTAATTATTTATTTTTCTATCTCCTATTTTTTAGAAAATATATTATGAATGATATGGCTCTGAGTAAATATAATTTCTTTAAACAGATAATTTCCTCCAAGTGTAGTTTCACTCTTTAGATTTCCTTGTGTGCTGAGGGCATCAAAGCAAGCCAAGAAGCCAGCAGCTAAGCAAGGTCCTGGTGAGAGTTCATTAAGCTTTAACCTTTGGCACTCTGTGAATAGCTTATCAAGGACTCTGATCCCAGCCTATGTGGGATTAGATAAAATGGTATTAAAAACATTCAGTTGAGCTACAGATGAAACACTTAACTACTTTAGAGTTTGCCTGTTGAACGGTGAAGGATTAGAAGTGATGGTTGTTCTATATTTTTTGAATGGTTGCAGTCAAATTGGGCACTCACCAAATGCATAATTTTAGGCATGATTGATTGTTGTGCAGGTTAACAAAAGTGTCTGATGTGTCTCACTTCATCTTCAGTTGTTTCTTATGTTGCCAGGAATTAACGATCTGAAGTGAGACTTTACCTGTCACGTCTAGTCAGGTGGAATTACAAAGAAGTTTTGTTTCTCCTTTTGATTTGCTTACAATTTGTGTTGAGAATATGCCATTTATTCTTCTAGTGAAAATCCATTCAAGTCTCCCCACTTACAACTTGTTGAAAAACAAGCTTGTATGTGCTGAAGAGGCACTTGCTACAGATTGATTTTCCCTGTCTTGCTCTTTTTAAAAGTGGACACTTTGAGTTTCCAAGGCAAACTCTCTGCCATCAGTGATTTTAAATGGACTGAAATAACACATAGTGATCAAGGACCTCTAGCACAGTGTAGATGGGACCAGAGCTTTTGTTTTATTAGCTCCTTCTGAATCACTGAAGTGATCTTAAGTGAATCTATTGATCTTCCCACTCTATGCTTCATGCAAGACTAAGGGATGGGGCAGCAATGTAGTCTTACTTCTAAGACTTCAATTATCTCGGTTTCTATTGCAAATCTATGGGCTCTTCTAGCTAATATGGCCCTTTACAATCTCTTTGATGTCTTTCTTAAGGTCAGAGTAGCTGGGTGGAAGAAGCATTTAGGCATGTGGCCAATTTCTTTTCTTTCTAAGAAAAAGTGGGGAAAAGATCTGTGGGAGGAGCTCTACTGCCAAAATCCTTCAAAAGTTGGTGCAAAAGGCTTTAGTATTCCTCTATGCAACTACACCATTGTTAAGCTATCTGAATAGCACTGTGATCTAGTCTCAAGAAGAGAAAAAACCTGCAACGTATCTATTCATTTTTCTTCAAATATTACAAAACTTTATTTGAAATCCTCTACTTCCACAAAATCAACAAAATTATAAATGTCTCCTTTTCCTCCCTCTTTGGCTCTGATATGTTCATCTTGCCTATCTCTAACTCAAGCTTACACTGTGAAAACCATTACATTTTCCTCAGTAGAATGAATGATGTTTTGTACATCTGCATTTGCAGCCAGATGACTCTGGTACAAGGGATCAGTTTGTTTCAAAATCTCTTAAGAAGCATGTTACAGAAATTGTGCATGAGATGCAAGGAGAAATTTGCATGAGATAAAGAAGGAAGATTTCAGGGTTCAAGTGCTTGGAGGATAATGCAGTCTCTAAAAATTAGACTCTTTGTTTGATATTGAAATAGCTTTCATGTGTGACAGGAGAGAATTAGTCATCTTGTATTAAAATGAATTGATTGCTGGACACCTGCTGTTCTAGCTGTCATGAACCATCCTCTATTTCAGTTTAAAAAAAACAAAACAAAACAAAACAAATCTGTTTTTAGACTGCTGGAGCTTAAAACAATAATCAAGATGAGTAACCTCTTGGTTTTCCACTGCCATAGAATTGACATCAGTCACTTACTGGTGCCAGATGTTATTGTTAGCCACATGTTTTTGGCATGCTAACTATTGTAGAGGGCTTCATGGCTTCTCTGGGGAACACTGAGGCTGTAGCACACAGTGCAAATTCAGCCATAGTTGGACTCATATTTAGGTAAAATCTTAAGCTCAGAGAGGTGTGAAGCAGATAGAAGTTTGAGTGCTAGAATCCCAGGTCTGACAATGAGCAAGATGGGGACTCCTTGTTCTTTGCAGACGTGGCCTTGCTGTGACCAACCTAAGACATCCTCCTTACAGGTGCTGCTAATATTTTCCACTGCCAGGGTTTGTCTACTGAGTCTTTAAATGGTAAGAATGGCAACATAATGCTTGAATGTTAAATATTGTTGTGCTAGTCAGACAAAACTAGCTATCTTCTATCGTGCTCCTAGAGACAGGTAACAAAACCACTGCTATATATAAAGCAGGTGAAAATGAGAGGGACTTACGAGAGGGCATGTAAGCATCAACAGCTAGTCCATGAAGCGCATTGTTCCCCTTCCCCACAAATAACCCTGATACTCTATTATTATTAAGAAAATTGAGTTAATCCGATAGCTATAGACTATTTAAATAATGGAATGTAGTCTGGAAGTGGTAAAAAATAACAGCTATGCTGTGGTCCAGAGTCAAGGCTGTGCATGCCACAATTTATAGGGAATGGTAAGATGAGCAAATGATCTTCCAACAACTCAAAGAGCTGGCAAGCTCCTCCAAACATCAGGCCATTTACGGCACTGCTGTGAGTTGCCTCTTCGGTCAGAGGCTCAGAGCATATGCTGACACGCTCCTGGTTGTCTAGCCCAGATTATTCTTCAACAGATAACAAAGCAAAATGGCAAACCAAGAGGATGCAGAAACAAAATCCCACACAATGGGAAGAAGAAATAAAGTCTTGTTTCTAGGTACTCTTCAGTATGTAGGTGAAGCTGATGGCTCTGGTTATATAATGGGTTTCCTCTCTATGCTATAGGTAGAAAATATCCAAGGAGTAGGACTCCAGGAAACTATTGGTTAGTAGCTATGAAGATAGTATTCTTTCAGTCCCTCTATACTTTGTCTTGATTTTCACTCATCTGAGCTATTTTTAAAGCCCCCAAAAGAGGAGGGGCTGGCATTAGACTATTGCCTCGTTAGACTATCCAGGTCTAGTTTCTGCCATGGCTGTTTTCTTTCATTATTTTCAGTTCATTGCTTCTTTTTTTTACCAGATGTGATTTCGGCATGTTTTCCTGTTCTGTTTATAGGAAAATTTGTCTTAAACCCGAGCTTTCCTCAGAACAGCAGGAGTAGTTGTGGCAGAGCTCAATAGGGACTGGCTCCTCACATATTTACCCATCTTCCCAGCAAGATTTTGAAGCTGTCCCTGAGTTCTCAGCTGATACAGAGGTGTTGTTATCAGTAGCCCACGTAGCAAACAGAAGGCCAGTTGTGTTACAACTGCAGAGTGGCTGTTGGAGAAGGGCTGCATGCAGATAAACTCTAAGGGTACATGCCTCAGGAAAGAGGAGCCTTTACAGCCAAATTATTTGACACTGGTGGCAGTCACTGGCGCTGTGGGCAGTTCTGCAAGGCTGAGCCCTTATTTCTTCGTCATTGAAGACACCACAAGCAATGTAAGAGGGTATTTTATGACGTCTAAGCTCTCCCTACTCAGCCCATGCACTTTGTCAAGCTCTGTGCATCAGCAAGAGGGAAATCGACTCTGGTACTGAAAGACAGGAAAAAAAATCAATGCCATGTAATTATCAGCAGTTCCAGCCCAATAGCCAGCATCCTGCACTGCATCAAAAGCAAAATAATGGAGTCCAATATTGGAGCATTAGTGCCAGCTGAATATTGCACCTTTGAACTTACGCTGTCTTCAGTTTCCTCTGTTATTATTTCCTGAATTGTTTATTTTAGTAAGGAGACAACAAGGAAAATGTCCAGTTTGCCCCACTTTTCAGTAGTTTTTAATAAGCAGCACCGCACTTCTGACAGTGGGATTACAATAGCTGGAGCAGACAATAGGCCCTCCGGAGCCTCAGAGTCACACTCCCTTGCTGCAGCCATCAGATGGTCTAGCTCTGCCTCAGCTTTCACTAGGTTTGATCAAAACACTCTTCCATAACCTCCCTCCTCTAAAGACAAGAGACCTTCCCATTTTCATACTAAATGTGTGCACAGTTGGTCATTTTAATGTACTGGGTTTAGCCTATTCCTCATTCTTCTCTCTGAAAGGATACATAAATCACATTGTTTTCCTTCTTTCCCTCAAGATAAACTACCTATTACTTTGGCCATCTGAACAGTGCTACTCTGCATCTGTTTAAATCTCAACTGAAATTCTTGAATATTGATGACTAGAATTTTATGCTGTTCTCCAATCTTCTGTACAATAGTTTTAGCATCTTTTTATGTCCTTCTCCATTAAGAAATAGTTCTGAGCAAACAGCAGAAATATTTGCAATTAGTTACTCTACAGATATTGTCAGCATCAGGTGATTTAATTAGTTTCCTTCATTTCTAATAATGCTCTGTCTTCAGTGAAGAACTTGCAGAGCTTCACATGCTCTATTTAATATACATTTAGCTTCTTAGTCTTTGGCATTTCATTTTTAATGATCAAATCTTTTAAAATGGTTTCAGCATTTACCAGACCAATAAAAATAGCATGCAGTCTGTTGAGGTTTTTGGCTATTTGGTGGAGAAATCTGCCACCCATCCCATCTAGAAGTAACTTACTCTGCTATTACTCATCATGCTTATTCTACATTCTTTATGTAGGACATTGAAGTGTCCCTTAACAAGCTCTCTTTTTAATAACATTACCTAAATAACAGCCAGACCTCAAAATGAAATTATATAGTGGTTTCTCACCCCAGTGAAACCTCTTTTTCCCTTTTCCCCCCCAATTAGATTGAGACTGATACTGTTTTCCCATTGTTTCTACCTTTACACTTTTATGCTCAGTTCTCTTGTCGATGCACCCCACTGCCTTTAGCCTCATCTCCATCTTTCTGCAGACTGCTTTTCCTCAATACATCTGCCCTAAATGTGGCTGCTATTTTACCACATGCTGCTATCCCCTACAGTGTCTGATTTCACATCCTGTTCCAATAGTTTGACCTTGCCTGGTCTGTTTGCCAGGTCTCCTGCAGTAGCACGTGATGGGGAATCAGTTTCTTACCAGCCACACTCAGTAATCAAGCTAGGAGAGAAACAGTCCCTTAGAAACACTGTCAGCTACTCGACTTTGGTTCCTATCAGTTTGAGTTTCCTTCCTCATGCTACTAAAACCACGCCCAATTTTCCCCTTCATTTTTACTGATCTGAGGTCCTTTCTCTGAGCCATGCCAATTCTGTTTCGTAGGAAGTCACGATTTTGTTCAGCAAGCTGCATCCACTTTCCATGACTGCCTCTGTGCAGCTAGTTTCTCCCAAATGTTCTCAGATCTGCTTTTCTCAGTCTTTGCTTTGCAGCATGAAACCTGGTAGACTGAATCTGAAGGTGTCCCACTTTGCAGGTAATGCAATAAGAGTTTGGAGTTCAGTATGGAAGTACCAACAAAAAATTATGTGTTTGTCTTAAATGCCTTGTGATAAACTATAGTTAAACTGTTGCAAAAAACCCTTTTTGTGCATCAGTCACATCGGTGGAAGTTGATTTTTCCAGAAATGTATTTATCCAGATTATTTATTTCAGCCGTCAACTTACCACCATTCAACACAACTTTTAACTTCCCTCTGTAATGCTGAAAACCATTGTTTATAAAATGACAGTCATTTATATTAAGGGCATGTCTTCACAGAAGAGTGAGCATACACAAAATTGTAGTTGTGCTGCTTTGTTCACTTCAGTGCTGCATAAATCCATGCCTTAGGTTGAACTCCTGCCTTTGATCACAAGCTGTGCCAATCCAAGATTAAACTGGTACTGCAGGAAAATCTCTTTGGAAGTGCCATTACTTGTCTGGTTTAGTAAACCTAGCCAACAACTGGAAGAGATGTGCTATTGTGGCAGTGAATGAAAGTCATGTTCCAGGAAAAAAGGATGTTGATGGCATTTTGTATTGATGCAGAAGCATGTCATGTTCTGGAAATGCAGACAGTGAAAACAATAAACAAAATCCCCCAGAGCCACTCAGTTGTTATTTTGCAAGGCAGCCTTGAGCCCAGACTGGCAGTACCACACAGTAAATCAAGAATAATAATAAGAAATTCAACAGAAGTGGTATCAAACAGACACTACTGATCTGTCAAGTGCTGAGCTGCTTTCTTTGGTCATCCTGAATGACTCTTTAGTATTTTACTTTTTTTTCCCATGCTTAGGCTTCTCTGTTGGAAGTCCTTTTGTTGTTGTCTGATTATAAATTTTGGAGTTTTTTGATTTCTAGGGTCTTCCCAAGTGATGAGTCTTACTGAAGCAAAAGCCTAGTGTAGGCAAGCATAGGTCCAGGCATGAAGTTCCTGTTCAAATGTGGCACAAATATGTCAGAAACACAACAGAGCAAGGAGAAGGAATTGGTCCTTAAATGACACAGTGATCTAAGCAACTCCCAGTGCCAAAAGAGGGGATTAAGGGGGCAAGAAAACAAGGCCCTTCTATGAAACTTCAGGAGAGGGTGGAGGAAGTAACAGCTTTTCAGTTCATTTGCAAGGTAGATACCTGTCAGTGCAGGTAAAACCCACAGAAAATCTTGAATCCTCAGCTATTTTTGTTGCAGCCACTCAATATGAGATTTCTCTCCTATGTGCATGGCAGAGGAAACCAGTCTTTGAGCAGGAATCCAGACAAACCCTGCAGCAAAGACCTACACTAAAGCAACATTTCCACAGAGGATGTGGTTAGAGGTCATGAGCAAAAGACATGAAGGTTGTTTTCCAGACCTGAAGCTGAATAATGAACAAAAACCTCAAAATCTTAATATAGAACTTCTGCAGAATATTAAAGTGATGTGTTGACATCTTGTTCCTCATTTTTAGGCATTGTTATCGACTGTAGGTGGGTGAGAGGTGTTATTTAGGTGCACCAGTAACATTGTGTGTTTGGAAAGCCAGTGGAGGTGCATGATTGACTGATGCCAGAACAGGGGAGGAGCATGTAGGTTGTTTCACTTCTTTTATTTGTTCAGCTTGCCAAATATGGCAGAACTTTAGGGAGCAGGTAACAACAGCAGAGGTGATGGAACAGGGCCCATGTAGACTCTTAAAGTTGTTTGTCCTACAGGTCCTCTGTAAAAGAGTATGAGTCAATCAGCCCTGAGATTCTGGTCAGAGTCCCTGTGGAGGACTTGCACTCAGCTTTCTTTTTGGAAGAATAAGTGCTTAAATACTGCTCAGGGTACAGATTAAAATTAAGAAGTTCCTAATGTTGATGCAAGGTTGTATTGCAGCTGATCGGAAACTAAATAGCTTCAGACAAGCTACTTCCCTTTCCAGTACACTGTACTGCACCAGGAGGATGTAGTTAAGCCACCTTGAACCACCCAGGTCGGCTGTAGGAAGAACAATGAATTATTCTCTACTGGTGATGGACTCAGGCTACTATGGTGCCACTTTGTTCCCCATACTTAGGAGATTGCAATACATTTTTTCTGCCATCACAAAGGTCTTTTTTTTCCCTTGCTAAGTAGGAAAAAAGAAGTTTATGCTTGCTATGAAAATATCTATTATTTAGGTCGTTCTTCATGAGTGGAAGTACTCCTGGTGTCATTCACCTACACTAACTTCAGATGTCTAAACTTTAGATATCAGAGCCTGCACTAGTCCTGCAGACATCTATGGGACTGCTCCACAGACAGATAAAGTAACTCTAAGGCAGAGAGACAGCACAGCTGGATGGTTTGTCTTGCTGCTGGAGGTGCCAGTCTTCTGAAGAGATTCAGCTCTTTTTTTGGGGATGGTGGGAACCTCCCTAAAATCTTGGTCATTCTTTTGGAATAACCGTATTTAGTGGTGTCATAATGCAGGGAGATTAACTACTGGTCTTGCACAAGCTTGCTCCAACACATACAAACCTATTAACAGGAACATGTAACAATAGATGTAACAAGTCTCCATAGTTTTGGTGGGTTTTTGTTTTGTTTTGTTTTTTAAGTATATATACCAGTGTTTAAATCTATTACACAGTACTTGTGAACTTGTGCCTCTGTAGAAAAGGCTTTGGTGGGGATTTCAGTGCTTATGTCCCAAGCCTGCAGTGACAGGCATGTGGTAACTCAGACCAAACATGAAAATGGGAGTTCAGGAGAACATCACAAGGTGAAGGTGATTTTTTTGTGTGTTCCAATGTATAAAAATGAATTGTTTTATCTTTTAAAATACCTTGATAATTAATAAAGTATATTATTTTTGTTTCATACAACATTATTCTCTCTCCATGTGTTATACGTGTGTGCTTACATGTGCATACAAAGTTCTATTAAGGAAAATATTCAGTGGAGATCATCATCAACTAAAAAGTATGAAAGCCACCAGCATGATTGCTCTTCCCCTGTGGTGAGGGGAGAAAAAGTTAATCAGCTTTTAATTAAATATAACTTTCCAGTGACCACGATGCAGCAAAATAATTACACCTTCAATTTCCTTGATTTACAAGCAAGCAGTTTAACTTTATTGATTTTTCATTAGTGCAGTACCTTTTCTATACTGATTCCTGTACAGGGGTGTGCAGTGGCTGTGGCGGAGTCTTTCTCCACCTATATTCCAATGTCTACTTGATCATGAGAGTTTCTGCAGTTAGACTTCATGCATGTCCGTATAAGTTGGCTATCCTTTCCTTGCCATGTGTGTGAGGAATGCTCTGACTTGCTTCTTCAGTTTGTTCATACAACCTTTCGGCCATTTATGGTTAAATCCTGATTCCTTTTGCTTATGTAAACCTGTCATTATGTTTCTTTTCTAAATGGTTTAAGGAGTGAAGAAAGCTTTGTTCACAGCTCTTGCTTCATGATTAAGCGGGGAGATTTCCAAGCATCTGAGAGTCTATCACTCTGTTTTCAACAATAACAGAATGTTGGATGGTAACAACGTGTTACCTGGAGTTGTGAAGGGGAAAATCCTTACACAGATACGTTACTAAACTGACAGTTCATAAACTGCATCCGAAACTCATTATTACGTGCACCTCTAAAATGCTACAATACAGGTAGGTATCTTAAGTGCTTTCCTAAGCACTTAGACTCGAATCTCAGTTTATAGCATGTATTAGTTGATGGAACTCAAGCCTTTCCCAGCAGGCTAGGAACAGCTTGGTACCCTGCTGCAAAGCAATCCCGTGAGTCCTTTCCCCAGTCTTTACACTGGCAGCATAATTTAATCATTTTATGCTTTTTCAGTGACTCGTATACACTCATGGGGTTTGACAATCTTTATAGAGGTTTTATGTTGACTCCATGGTCCCTGCAAAAGGAAGTAGAGCAAAATGGACTTCAGTGTATCAAGACCTGGTTTAAGTGCAAGGAACTCCCTATTACTGCCACAGGGATATCCTGTGGCTGATGTGTTGGATATTTTTCATGGACCTGGTTCTCAGAAATACATCAGAACAAATACAATAATTAGTGCATGAAATTACCTGGAATTCATTCACAGTTACTTGTGAGTACTAATATCTAATGAGACATTGCTCCGGGAACATGTGTGCACTGGTGCTTCCAATTAGGAAGCTATTACAAAACGTGCATACACATTTCTGAAAAGTTCAGTTCTGTGGTAAGCAGAGTTGGCATTGCTTGCTGGCTTATATGCAAAGCTGTTCTGAAAAAAGCTAATTGCATTGTGCTTTGAATATGTGAACTGATGAGGTTCATTAATGAAGGTGCCTAAGCTTATCGCTTTACTAATATTAGTATTTTCTATTAATGACATTGTTTACAGCTGTTTATGCAATGCAGCATTGTTTTTCACAATATTTACTTAACTGCAATTTGGTTTCAGTGAGGCTTAAGCAGATACTTAGAAGCAAACTGCTCCAAAAGTACGGGGCCTCACTGTGAGCAAAATGAATATACAAGGACATTTCAGGGTATTCAGACCATCATGAAGCAAAGCACTGGGAAGGTGACTGCTGGAGCAACACAAGACTTTGTTGTAAGGAAGATTTTTAATTACAGTCCCATGCTCAGTGTTTTGAGAGGTTGCAAATACCAATTCTCTGTGTTTTTATTTGATGTGGAACTCAGTGGTTCTTCTCTACATTCACACCCCTGGAAACTACCATGACTCTGATTTTCTTCAGGCTGAGCCAGGCAGGCAGACCTCAAAGTGAAGCAAGCAGAGCCCTTATGAGTCAAACCTTTGTGGAAAAACATGTTTTTGACAGTTTTCGCCTTCACAAAACAAGCTATTATAACTAATCAAGAAACCAGCCTAGAGAGCGGAGGGATTAATGTTAGTCTTCCTTGACATTGGTGAAATAAATTGATGAGCAGGCAGATGAGGAAGATGAACTGCAGTGTTCAAGCCTAGTATTCTGTGAAAGCCCTGGGTAGTTTCCAATACAGTTTTCAAACAATCCAACATACAGAGACAGCTGATGATATAATTTTGTCCTCATAGCTTCAGCCTGAAGCTCAAACATTTATGTGTTATTGTCTTTGTCTCTTTTTCTGTAGCCCGTTAATTTTGTACTCTACTCAAAATTCTCTATGTGAGATTGAACTCTACTAATATTTACCTTCCTGAATATTTGCCTGTGATACTAGATTGAAAAAAATTCCTAACTGATGCTTGCCTGGACCTGGAATGCTGTTAGCTCACTGCAGCGTGCAGGGGTTCACATGCCATTGGATTTTAGATATAATAAGCATTTTTCCATTTATCTTTCTGTGTTTCATAAGGCTATGGATTTCTTTGTTACAAGTAGGAGCTGTCACACTGGATCAGAGCTGTGGTGATTCATTGGCTTAATGCTACCGGAACCATAAGCAACATTCACATGAGAATTTCAATTAAAAATCAGAACAGATGTAAGATATACACTTTTAACTGGGAGGGTGATTCATCATTGGGAAGGAATTAGCCTTGGAAGCAGCAAATTTTTCATTTGTGTTTGCAAATTAGTACTGAAGGTCTTTCTGGAAGATAAGCTGTGGCCAAAACCAAGTTACTGGGTTCAGTACAAAGATAATTTAGTGAAATTAGATGACATGTGATAAAAGAATGGGCTACATGAAGAGACAGTCTTTTCAGTTCATTTGTCCTATGTGCAGAAGAATAAAGTCCCTAGGAACAGAGAAGACGAACTTTCTCAGAAGGGCAAGGGCTACCTCTGACTTCTCCTCCTCCAGGAACCTGAAGCTGAGAAGGTTTCATGCTGCTGGCTTGATGCTTGCCTTTGACAGAGACCATTGGCCACAGCACTGATTCAGTGCTGATGCTGTGTGGTTTTACTGTGGGAATGGCTTTAGAAAATATGAGACCTGCAAAATCAGCATGTGTTTTGCATGGGAGGAAAATGATGTGGGGGAGTATGTGTGTGAGGAAGAAGGCAGTTAGGAAGATCAAGTTCATCATTTTCTGTTCCTGACAACTGAGAAATATAATCAGCTGGGGTTTTTTTTTGTGGTTTTGAAATGTTCAGTAAATTTGAAATAGTGTCATACCCTGAGTCATACCTTAGTACATGATTGTGTGTCAGGGGTACAAGTAGCACATTTTTAGTTTCATTGGTGTGGATTGTTTATGTTTCTGAATTTGTTATTCATGCAGGCCAGATCCCAGTAGGTGTTTTCATTTACAATCTCTTTTTAAAGACCATTGTGTTATCCTGTTTTTTTCTACCATGGAAAGTGTCATATTTCATGTGTGGCAGTAAAATAAATTCATATGCTGATCAGGGCCTGGATAAGGCACCACTGAACTTCAGAGGAACAACATTTACAAGGTGATGTTCCTTTATGTCCTTGTTTTTTTGCTGGGGTTGTAGAGACACTTTCATTTTGGTATCATTTTTCTGTCATATTTCCTAGTCTTGCCTCTAATTTATCCTTCAAGATGTACACTCTGGGATGGCCACCAGAAGACAACAAACTGAAAGGAGAAATCCCACAGTCCTCCATGTGCTGTAGCATTCATGTCTCTTATAATTAGCAGATTTATGGGAACTAAAGGAAATATCAGGTCTTTCCAGCAGCTTGAAGTGCATTCAGTTGCAAACGTAATGGCTCTTGTCTCAATTATTTACAGGCTTTGGCCCAAGTTGAAAAAGCTAGCTGCCAAAGCTTCAGTTGCAAAATCAGCCTATAAAAGTACACTGCCAAAAGTGCCGTGTTTCTCAAAGTTACTGACTATTCTCCTACTGGGATTCTGAGTGGTTGTAGAGCTGTAAAGGATGTGAAAGATTGCTTTGGCTGAAAGTGAGGTGCTGTGCCAGATCCTAGGAGTGAAATCCAGTGATGTGTGTTCACTGGTTATGTGTTGCACATGGAGAGACTGAGGGCACATCAATGTTACATTACTTCATGGTTCTGTTTTGGACAAAGGCCAGTGAGCCTTCTTGAAGACAATGGTGGGATATTGTTGCTGGGGATGATTCATTCCAAGCATCCCTTTCTGCATGCAGCAGGTATGAGAGAGATATAGCCCTTCCAAGTACCTCCCACAGCTTTGCCACCCCAGCACCCACATTTACCTTTGCGCCACACTGCAGGACCTGCTACACACACTTTTAGCTTCACATTATAGCAACACCACTCAGCTGGTCTGAGTGTCACTGCAGTGGGACATGAAAATCAGATGAGTGCTGTGTTGGGTGGTTGCAGTAATTCTGCTCTGCAGAGGGCTACGGGGAGCAAGGATCCTCCTCTGGTTCTTCTTAGTGAGTTTTATAGATACAGACGAAGATGTGTGAGAAGAGTCAAAATAGCAGCATGTTCAGCAGAAGCTCCCTCATTGCAGAATGCCCAGGATGGAGTTAGAGGGCATCTCAGGAAATGCTCAGACACAACCTAGTCTGGAATTGTACACCTGTCTGGAGCTTGGATGTCTGACCTAAAGCTTCAAGAAAGCACTTCTGCCAAACTAGTGGCCACAGGTCTGATAGGTGACAGTATCCTTCTTTGTAAGATTACATGATACTTATACTCTTCCCTCAACATGATGAGCCAAGCTGGTGCTGCTTTTTTTTTAACTAACACGGTTGAGATACCAAGCTACTAGGCTACAGCTAAAGTCCCAGGTTCAGTTCCTGCCTTGGCCTTGTAGGGTTCAAAGAGAGCCCTGGGAAGGGAAGGAATGTCCTCTTCCTCTCCTCCTTTTGAAACTATGCCACTGTGCAGCAAAGACGTGCTTGATGCTTAGAGATTTTCCTTAGATGAATCCCAAGATGAGGTGGTCACTAACAGGACAAGGGAGAATCCTATGCTGTATGTCAGATGAAGTCTGAAACCAAACCAGAAAGTGGGACCATGAAATTCAACCTGCAAGTGAGCCACCACAGCCTGGTATAGCCTGCACTGCACACACCTGGGCTCTTCCTGCCTTTAACTTCATGCAGGGAGGTCATGAGAATATTCACTGGCCCTACCCATTAGCCTATAATCTTATATTCAAGTGTTAACCTTCTACAAGATATTGTTTTGAATGACCACAGGTTTTTAAGGCTGGCTAAGCAATGGGTAGGTAAAAGGCAGAAACTGGCCAAATCATTCCTACCATCTTCTGGCTTCTAATAGATGGAAACAGCTAATTAATTTCATAAGAAACTTGACGCTGACTGGCAGGTTTTGAGAGTGGTGGCCTTGTGGGACACATGCCACATGAGGGGGGCTTGATCTGGCTTGGTTCCTGGGCTGTGCCAGCCTGGGCTCACTCCAAACATGAATTAAAGCTGTAGGTGGTATGAACTTTATAAAAAATGAGACACAATTGGAAGTTAGGTGGCAGATGACCTTTAATCGAAATACTTTGTCTCCATGTAAGTACTTTAGGCACAGAATTCCTCTTGGGTCCTGGCCCTAAGTAGCCACTTGTCCATACAGATTTTCTGCAGAGAGAAAAGTGTTTGATTACCTTTTGTTGGGTTGTTGTCCTGAGCACATCTCGGACTACTTGCCTGCACTGAAAAATTGGTGCTTAATAACTGTCATTTTGAGTGAGGGTAAAGTCTGTTCACCACTAAGGGTGTTAAAATGTGAGAGATCAGACTGAAATCTAGCTAGGGTGACAGAATGACACACTCAAGATTAACTCTGACTATTTCTGTGGTCATGAAAAGGAAGACTGCATCAAAAAAGCCTTGCTGCTAGTCCTTCTGTCTCTCTGTTTTCCAGAAGCACTGAACAAGAGCATGTGGCAGTTCTTTCCACTGAATTTCCTTCACACTAGCATTGGTCTATGTATGTATGATTTTTGGAGATAGTGGCTTTTACTGCATTACTGAGCTAGTCTATCAGACAATATCCTGACCTCACTGGAATTTTATGTCCTGGGTTTGACAGTTGTGTTATCTTCTGTTATATTTTTCATATGGTTGTCATGGCAACAAAGGGACAGCAAGATTTTCTTTCAAGTCCTGCCTGTTTGTTATCCAGATGAAGTGATGGTGTGCCTCTGGTTATTAAATGTAACTGCCCTTGTAAAACTTCTTCCACATGGCCATGTCTAACCTGGTATTTGCCTAGCTTCACCAACTCCTCCTTTTCCCCCTTCTGTGGAAAAGTGTGAAAAGAGAGTTTGTTTTAAATAATCACAACTCTATAATTATAGCTGACTCCACCACCTGTTTCATCACAGGGTATTTCCACCTTCTCAGCGGAGGTTACCTCTGCCAAATGGTCCTTCTCCTATCCCTTCTAGGGCAAGGTTGGCCAGGGGCTCCAGCATCCTAGCATGGTGAAATCTCAAAACAGCAGCCCTTCCTCTGTATGCTTTGCAGTGTGGACATAGATAACTTGTCTCCTGCATGAAACTCCTTTTTGTCCCTCTTGCTGCCATTGCTGTCCCAAGCTACAGGAACTGCAAGTTGTGACATGGTTTAAGCACAAGTTTGTTCAGGTTTATTCTTCCAGGGGAAGTTTAGGTTGGATATTAGGAAAAAATTATTCACTGAAAGGGTTGTCAAACACTGGAACAGGCTGCCCAGGGAAGTGGTTGAATCACCATCCCCAGATGTGTTTAAAAGCCATGTAGATGTGGTGCTTAGGGACATGGTTTAGCAGCTAACTTCTAGAGTAGGGTTATGGTTGGGCTCAATGATCTTTAAAGGTCTTTTCCAACCTAAAGGATTCTATGATTCTATTCTATTCTATGTCCTTATGAATGGATAAATTGCTGCAGACTCAGGTCTGGAATATGCCGAATTAAAAAAGAAAGATAAACCACCCCTTATGCCAAGCAGCGCAGTATAGTTGCCTGTGAGATTTTGTCTTTGTTCATATTTTGTTTGTGGCAATTTTGTCAGCTTGTTCTTAGAGACTTCACAGTCAGCTGCTTTATCCCCAATAGTTAAATTTTGTTTTCCATTGTTTATTTCTTCTCCTAACTTCTAACTTTCACCTCCTGTATGGTTGAAGTAATGCCTTTCCCTCTTTGACAGCTAAATCCAAGGGGTTGGGGTTGAGAGTACCTATGCAAAACTACTGAGCTTAAAAAGTTATTCATTGTATTAATAAAGTTGAACAGAAGTTTCTCTGTGAGTTTTTTAAAACTGATCACAACCTTAATTTCCTCTCCCAGACAGCCTTTTTCTAGGATATGAACTTTAAAATCTAGTTCTTAATGATTTGCTATAACTATGAGATAAGGATCTGGCTATGATGGCATTCAATTTATTTTAAGATTTCCCATTACTAGTCAGGAAACAGGTGCAGATCATGAACTAGAAATTCCATCTTGCATGCTGATGCTCCCAAGACATTGCTTTTCTTTGTTGTATGCCTTGTTGTATTTGAAAGGCAATTTTACATTCACGCATTGAAAAATTTTTCATTATCCTGGGGTAATTTGGATCCAGCAGGGGATATAAAATATATCGATAACACATGAAAATTGCACTAAATTAATTAATGCTAAAGCTAAATGTAATTCCCAAGGTACTGCTAGACAAACACCAATGTGAACTGAATCAGTTCAATGTGAACTGAATTTATTAAGAATGTTGTCACTATGGATTTCTGTCTTAAGAAGGGATGCACTTGCAAAGACTAAGCTTCTTGTTACTTTTACACATGCAAAAGCAAACAACATCTGAAAAGTCACATTGGCCTTTTAAATAAACTTCAGAAGTTTGTCTATAAGTAGTCATTTTTAATTTTGTGATGAATTGGTAATGCCCCTGGGGCTTTCCAGAACACATATGCAAAATATATTATCAGTCAAACAGGAACTTAGTCCTCTTTTAGCAATTACTTGCAGTCATTTCAAGAACAAATCTGCATCCTTTGTCTACAGATGCTGTTTTTTAACAACTTTATTTTTCCTTTGTTTTCTTGAGCTTTTTGTATTCAGGGCTAAAGCTTGCTTCATATTTTAAATTCTCTTTTACCTTAATTCTATTAAACAAATACTCAGCAGTAATGCTCAGTCACTGACTTGGATTTTCTTCCACTAGTCGTTCAATCTATAATGGCTCTTCAACAGCTGGCAACTGCTTTCTATGAAAATACCTTGGAACAATGTCTAGTATCAGCTGAGTCTAGCATCAGGTTGTAACATTCTTATAACTGCCTTCCTCTGCCACCATCTTGCAGAGTTTCTGTGCCACCTCTGTCTCAGAGCCATGACTTGTCTCTCACTCCATGTCCCTAAGTAGGAAATGTACCAGGATTCAGAAAAGGTGTGACTCAGAGCTGAGGAGATAACTGCTCTATGGGATGATGGCTTCAATGTGTTTAAGCTTTCCTCTTACTCTCACCATGTCTTAAGACCACAGAGGAACTCAATCTGCTCCTCTCATTTACATCATGACAAACACTAATGCATGTGTATGTTGGGGTGAAATTCAGAAATCCATGTTCTGCAGAGCAGGGTAACAAGAATAGGGGTCCTATTTACTCCAGTTAAACTTAGGCAGTCTGATAGTCTGGACCATGAGTTGATGCCATGTGTTGATGCCATGTGTTGATGCTAATTTGTCCACAAATCCCACATTAAATAAAAGCCACCCAGCTGCCTTTGAATATGCATATTACAATCGTGTTCCCACCAACATCACTGCACAGTGCATCTTCACCCTGAGTAAGAGACATCCCTCAGTATGCCCTAATGGATAATTAAGGGTTTGAAACAATAGTAGGGGCACTATACTGTGGACAGCCAGCCATGAGGCTGGGCACTCCAAAGTGGAAATGTTGAAGTCCGTGAGCACTTCTGAACTATTTGTCCCACATGCCTTTGGACTTATGCTCTGCCTTCCCTGCTTCCACCACAATCTGATGTAGCCAATGGTACTTGGTGCTTTATGTGCCCTGCTTCACAGGATCATGTCCAAGCAAAGCAAGGAGAGATGGAAATGACAAAAATCTAAAATGGAAAAGAAGGATAAATTATGGCACAGTCTGGAAAGTCAAGGCACAATATTGATTAACTACATAGGACTTCAGTATTGATGAAGAAGAAGCAGGAGAAAGAAACACTTGTCTCTGAAAGCAACACAGAGAAAATAATCTCATGGGATTTTGTCATTCCAGACGGTAAGGTCAGCAGCAGTCCAGTTTGCTGTCTGTGAAGAAGGCATGTTTGTAAAGGGAGAACATGACAAGTGAGTTGTCATATTCCCCTCTGAGCAGAGCCACAAATGTGCTTTTGAAATCTTATCGATGCGAAGCAGTGTGAGAGTATGAAAAGGTGGGAGAGTGGCATTCCTGGTCTCCTGACAATATGTGCTGTGAACAAGCAACAGATGGAGCTTCCAGCATCACCAGCCTTTTCAGGCGGGCTTGCTCACATTGCAGGCTGGTTAGGTATTTGAAACTGTGGGAAAGGCCCTGCTGATGAGGTTTCTAGCACTCATATGTAGCCTAGATCCTCTCAAATTGAAAGCAATGCTTAAGCACCACTAACAATTTACCCAGAGCATTGAATGTTTGTCCTTTCATGGCCTCTCCTAACACTCTATAGATCTCTCATCTTGCTACATACAAAGGATTTTTGGGGAAAAGGAAGTATGAAACACCTGGATACATGGAGCTACTCATTAAGTTTTGATATGTCAGGTTTCAACAGGAGCAACATGTCTGATGGTGACTGAAATCTGCACCCTGGTGACAAATAGGAGCTTTGAGTTTATGGTTCAGATAGAGTTTAAAATCCAGCAGCTAGTATCATCCTTGTTGCAACTGTTTCTGTAGTGCAAGAGATACCAGGTGAGTAACCAGGTGAGAGCATAGAAGATGAATCTGTCCAGAAAATTCCACACGCACCTAAATTACAGATGACAGGTAGGTTGGAGGCAGAGACACTAAGCTCCTCAGGGCTCTCCTGCAGAGTTGTTTCTCCTACACGTGATGATTTGTTCCCTTTCCCAATAAAAATGAGTGGTAGGGCTTACCCTTTGCACAGCTTCATTTTGAGCCTGAGAAGGGATAATTTTGGCTAATGTGTCATGATTCTTTTTTTTTCCCTTTCTTGTTTCTTTTATGGGTTGAAAGGTTTGGAACTTTGCTTGATTTATTGGCTGGCTTAAAATTTATACTTCCTTTATTTCCCAAAAGAATGCCATGGCTGTTATTTTGGATGTTATTTTAATGAGCTATCTGTTTCGAAATACCCCAAATATACACTGTAATTAAACATAAACATGATACCGGGTGGGGAAATTGTTCTGTGAAGGAAGAGGATTGCCTCTGATACAATTATATTTTCTCCTAGGATAGTATAGCAGCAAGCTATTCCACAGGAATATTAAGAGACAGGTAACACCCACAAGAGATCTGCTGAAGTAAAAAATAGTAAGAAAAATCAAGCATGTTTGTGCTTTTGCAGTTTGAATGAGTTTTGAGACAAATAACCAGAACACACGTTGGCTTGTGATGCACTACTCATGATCACTACTTGTGATGCTGAATGGAGCTTCCAGAACTTGGGCATGCTGCTGACAGTGGGACTTGCTCACCCAAGTGCTCAGGGGCTCATCATCAGCGTATTGGTGTGCCATGGCTGTGACCAGACTGTGTGCTCCTACTGCTATTCTCGTGCCTTTTTTCTCCTCTGAAAATGAATGCTGCTATGCCAAAACCCCCCGAAGCAATAATGTCTTTGAAGTGTATGCTGAAACCCAAATACAGTTGCAGGGACCGAAGTGGCAGGAGTGGGACAGGCAGCAGCAGGCTGTCATTCAGAGTAGTGATTTTCATTGTGTACTTGTGATTGCCCTAAGAATTCACAGTCTTCAAAAGCGTTTTGTAGATCGGTTCTGGTTCAGAGACATTCTTCATGTGCTGTTTTAATCTTTACACAGCATGGAAAATATTTGAGAAAGGCCCAGAGTCTTTCTTAGGGAGTAGAAAAAGAGGTTGTCTCAGGAGAGGAAGAAGCAGGATATAAGGATTGAAGGCTTCACCTCTGTGTGCTGAAATCAAAAGGCAACTGGAAGAGAGTGGACCTGTGCATGAGGTGCAGGCGTCTTGTCCATTCTGGAAGCCTATCCTGCCCCTGGGGCAACTCTCCTCCATTTCAGCTCTGCTTTTTCCAAGGAGATCAGAATGCAGGGGTGAGAGTGTGAGAGTGGCAATGTGAATGTAACAACCCCTGAACCTTCACTTTAGTCAATATGAAAATAATCATTATTTGATAACAAAATTCCTGTCCCTTTACACTGTCCTATATGTGCATATGCTCTGTGTGTGTCAGCTCTCACTTTGATACATCTGTATTTGAACCTGCCATCCTGGCATCCCATCTATGGTCAGTAGAAAGAAGGTACCTTCGGAGGAATATTTTTCTTGTTTAAGGACAGATGTTGAAGACAAGACACAGGAGTAACATTCACTAAAATTTAAACCAGGGGAATCGCATTCTTCATTCCTCGATACAAAACTGGGGAACTTTTATTTCTCCTTTCTACAATATATGACGGAAGAGCTGGGACATTCCCTAATACCCTAGATATTTGGAACATGTCTTTGAGTTCAGTCAATGTGCACTATTTTGAGGCTGTCATTCAGATTCCCAGACTGTGTGTCCCTGGGCCATTTGAAGTGACAAAGTGTGCCAAGGGAGCAGCTTACCCTTGTAAGACTTTCATCCTTTTCAGGTGAGGTTCTTTGACTCCTGCAGCTGTGCCTGTGAGGACTGTAGTTATTGCAGCAGCTCTAGGTCAGCTTATTTAACCTGTAGACTCATTGCTTTTGGCAGTTCTGGGCCCAAATGGATTGAAAAAGTAATTTTTCAGAGAAATTTAATGTAAGTAAGAAAACTCCATTTTTTCAATGTCTGTATAGTTCTGTACTGGCAAAATTAAATTCTGGAAAGGGGTCAGTAAGTGTCTAGGAAAGAAAGAAAGAAAGATAAAAAAGAGAGAGAAGGAAGGAAGGAAAGAAGGAAGGAAGGAAAGAAGCAAGGAAAGAAGGGAGGAAGGAAGGAAGGAAGGAAGGGCGGAAGGAAGGAAGGAAGGAAGGAAGGAAGGAAGGAAGGAAGGAAGGAAGGAAGG